>JAIPMN010014796.1:0-15696 GCA_020650975.1 Apostichopus californicus
CGAAGGAAACTGCTAGTAGGAGTTATAACATGAACATTTCAACACAAAGCTGAGGTCAAATAAGATAGCAAAACATATGAATGGAAGTAAGCCCTTGAGAAAAGACAGTCAAGTCAGTGTGCAGGTCGGCAGAACTTTTTATACCCCTCCTCGTGCTCTAGAGCCTAATTATGCTGTAATAAAAAGAGGCAGTATCAATGGACTATGATGAACATAATTTTCTTGTTTAAATCTTTTGTCTTTTCTACTTTGGTAGTAGTAAGACTATTGTCTTTTCTTTTTTGGTAGTAGTAAGCCTATTGTCTTTTCTTCTTTAGTAGTAGTAAGCCTATCGTCTTTTCAACTATGCAGTGTACTTGTCAGTTTTAATATATTTCTTCGAATATTTTTTTATCAGAATGAGGCTTAGTCTACAGGAGTGTGTACTTGCCACGGGACACAATATTTAATATGAATTACATATTTTTGCTATTTTATTCCAAATAATATTTCAAAAATTTCAAGTTTTCGGATCCGATACAGGATGTTTTTAGCTTACTATTGCTTCTGTTACAATTTCATAGCTAAATGTAATTCCTCCAAAGTGTGTGACAAGGTAGATGTATGTCATTGACATACTTGCAGTATATGTACATCTTGTTTATTCAATAATAATTATAATATAAAGATAGTTACCATACAAGTTATTGTTGTACATTTATTTCAGTCTTATTGTAGCCTTGTTTCTTATCAACTTCTTCAATACAGACTAACCCCCCTCCCCTTCCCCAGGTCCCAGTTTTAGACTTCTTAGAGCCCCTCTTTTCATTACTATTTGCTCCTCTGTACCATGTCCCTCTCATTTGTGCCATTTTAGAAGGTTCTTTGCAAGGTTCATTCCTATATATCTCACGAGAGTACTGTTAAGGGCCCTTTTCCACAATGGCTCTATAAATTGACAAATTAAGAATTCCGACAGGCCTTCATCAAAACATGATCAGAACATCATGACAGTACGGTTTAACGTCCCTACATATCAAATACACCAAAAATGAATTCTTTTAAGTCAGGACAGGTTTAGTCACTACATTTTCATATAAACCCTTAATAATTTTGTGGGTTCTCACCACAGATAACAAGTTTAGATGAGAAACCGTGCATTCTGAGGCACATCTAGACCATATGTTATGTCTACATGCAAGGTTGTGCTAATAACTAGTAATTATTTGTGAAATAGAGGGGGTATACACCCCCCCCCCCCACAAGCCTCTCTCACCTCCCTCCTAGATTTGCATCTGGCACTTTCAGTGGTGGAGCTAGGGGTATTGGTCAGGGGGGCGAGAATGGTCTGTAGGGGTGCTTTCGACACTATCTAAGCGGAGCGCCACCACAGGTTGGCACGGAGCGTACAGAAATTTTTTGAGTAAAGATACTCCCTAGATCGCTGGAAATGACCCTTTCCGGCCCTGCTAATTTGCAGATAAACGAAGAATAAATAGGTGTCATCGCCATTTTGTCAGAAATTTACACCAACAAAATGTGACAAATGTCAATAGGTATTTGAGAGCGCAATAAAAAAGTCAATAATCGCGAATAAGTAAAAAGTGGTAAAAAGCTGAAAAGCAATCCATCTGAGTCCGTCAGGCGGGTGGGGGGCATCTGCCCCCTCTGACTGTATGGACGCTCGGCCACTGGGCACTTTATTGGCAGGTATGATAATCCTGGTTTGATCAATGAACATACAAGAACCCATTGCTATTGACAGTGACAGTTGACATCAATTCCTGATGATTGTACTTTTTTTTGGAAGCTAAATTATGGTATTGGAACCCCAACAGATATTTACAGCTATGATTGTCTGTCTTTCATGCTCCATAATATGGTAAATTACAAATAGAGACCAAAAATGACAAATGTATTGATACACCATGTTAAATATTTCTCCATTTTATATAGCTTTCACCAGCAAAAGGGAAAAGTTTGATTTGTATAATGTCTAGCAAACTAAAGACAAAAAAAATTTACAAGAGTTTAACCCTTTTGCATTCTGAAAGATCTCCTGGCAAGCAAGCTTCATATGTTAACTATGATTACTGAGTACTTAGTTTAAGTTTCCTTCAAAATTACACAGCAAAAACATTTACAGACTTAATTCTGGCAAAAGGCAGTAAAATTTCAGCTAAACAGCAACAGCATTTCATCATGCCCATATTTGTACATTTTTATACTTTGAAAATGTAAAAGCTGGATTTGGATTTGATAAACTGTCGATCAGTGAAATAGAAAAAAACATATCCAGCTGTTTAATAGATCAATGTTGTGTGATATACTTTTAACCATGTTGAGTTGCATCAAGTTGCCACATATGCTAACTTAAATAAAGTAATTTATACTTTACATATATAAGTTTCTTACACTGATGGGTTTTGGCTGAGATGATAATCCTTTTGACATACATTGTACAGACTAGAAGATCCATACAACTCCTAGCGCCTGCTGCTATTTCCTAATCAAATTTCCCCTGTCGTTAGCACAATTCAATGATTCTCCCATTGTCCCAACAAGCAATTGTTTGAATATAAGTTAAACTCACAAGAAGCATGAAGCATCATACAATAGGCTTGTCAAATTGACTATTATTGCTAATGAGTCTTTCTGAATTACTGCTTCACCCTAACCTCTCCCCCTCCCCCTCGCCCCTACTGCCAACAAATTTGCCAATGTCGTTTCCAAACAAATACCATGTCCTTTGTCCAGTCTTTTACGTAGGAAACTATGAACTTTGAAAACAAAGAGTTTTGAAATAACATGCTGACAACTTACATGAATGAGTATTAAAGTGAAAGTTTGACACAAAGGAAGTAGTTTATCATGATTCAAACTTAGTTACGAGGAAATAGGATACAGTAGGAAGAAGTATTAACATGTTCTACACAACAGCTAATAACGGAAAATGCTATAGCTTCATACTATGTACACACAAAACTGTGCACTGACTGATGGAGAACTCCACATTGCATGAGATTGCACAGTTTTTTCATATCATCGAGTCAATTCAGAACAAAATTAATGTGAAGTATTTTTAAGTCCATCAACAACAGCAGACTGATCAACTGGGGAAAAGAAAAAAATGGGGGAAATTCTGGCAAGAACTATTTTTCACAGAGTAATATTGAACAGTACGCTAATGTATTTTGCTTTGAAGTCTTTCCATCCGGGTTGATCAAATTTTACAAATGCAATAATCAAGTCACAGTAAAATATGAAATGACTGAATACAAACAGGTGCTTAATGCTTTAGATTTATGCCTTTCACTTAGGCTTATTGTTGAAAAAGAACTTTCATCATAAACTTTCTACGTCACTGTCCAACTTTTTAAGCAAAATTGCATAACTGTGATGCAATGGAAATGAAGGCAACAGAATTGGCTAGAAGTGTACGAAAGAAGCCACAAAAACCGGACCATCATCTTTAGCTTATATGATAGAGATATTTGTGATTAACAACACTCCCAAACAACTAAGAAAACCCACATTCTCTTTGAGAGGTATCCTAGCTTCAAAGTGATGTCTGCAAACTGTTATTTTGTCTGTAAGTCTGTAATGCCACCATGTCATTAGAATATGAAACCTCTTCATTTTCTATTTGCTTTCTTTTGACCTCGTATTTTCATGGTCAAATATTTTCAAGTTCTGAAACTGTAACCAATGCCACGATTAGGCAATGCTACAAGGGATGAGCCTGGGGTAAAAATATATTCACGGAACTTTGCCAAAATTGCGGTATAGGCTCCAGTTTGCGTATGCTACAGTGTGTTAGGATAATAGTTTTTGTCCACGAGGTAGAAAAGAAATCATGGATATTCCGCGAATTAGCGGCAAAAGCTCATGCCTGATGCTAAGAGCTTTATATTTTAGAATCCAGCATTTGCTAAAACCCACCTTCAAATACAGAAAATAGACCTTGTAATAAATACAGAAAAAAATTAAAGAAAAGAGGCACATGTGACTTAAAGTTGATGACATCATATTTAGATCTGATCCAGCCTTTATCCTTGTGTGTTATATGTAACTGATATCTCCCAAATGGATTAAGATTTTTATGACATTGGGGAAGTTGTCCATGACAGCTATCTCTATCACATAGGTCGATAATAATGGTTGTATTTTTTATCTCCTCTAAGTGTAAATTGAACTTGCCCGATAACCCATGTGCAATGCACAATATAATATACATGTATATATCATTCTTCTTAAAATAGCACTATGACACATCTCAATGAGTTAATCATGAAAATATATTAAAAGTGAAAAAAAAAAAAAAACACACACAAGAGAAAGTTACTTAAATTACAAACTTAAATTAATACTCTTGTATCATATGGAAGATCAGATAGTAACTTAATTCTCTTACAAACAACCAAAAATTGAAAATGAATTTATAAAAGTGGGGAAAGAAATATACAAACATGCTAATCTTGGAAACTTTTCAAGATTTGTTATACATCTTAAAATGACGATTGAAAGTTTGTTATGAAGTGTCATCACTTCTTTTCAAGTATTTTTAGGATGATGTTCACTTTAAATTTCAGCAGTCCGAAAATGATCATCAAAATGGCCACCATCTTCGGAATAGATGGGTTCACTCTGCAACTACCAGATTATCGCTTGATTTTGTATCAAAATGGTAACCTTAGTAACGTACGCATTCCATACATTCTCAATTAGTCGGGGGGAACATCTGAAACTATTTCCCATTAATGAATCCGTAACATGACGTAACACGATCTAAACATTCTGTTTATTTCTTTCTCACCTTTCATTGAAAATAACTTAAGTTGTTTTTAAGTAATACTGTGAAACAGTTGCTCATTCCCTTTAAAGAAATTGAATTTAAAGTGAGTCATTTTGCTACCTGAGACGAAACATTTCATTAAAACATTTCTGCCATCATGTCATTGTTGAAGTCCTCTTGGGGTAAGGCAACCAAGAGTTTACAGATGTTCAGACATGTAACCATCCTTCATAAGTGGCTTTAGACAATGTCATTGCAATAGAGGGCGCTTCACCTTCTACCACTTCTCTTGTTCTTCTTCTTCTTGTTTGGATGATTACCACTCTGCCGACTTCTGCCCCCTCTCGGTGGTGCTGACCCAAATCTATGCATGAAATCCTCAAAATCTGAAGAAGGGTTACTGTTGGATCAAAGAAAAGCATAAACATGTAGTAACAAGGCCAGCATAGACCATGTTATGACAGGACACAATGGGCCTAGTCATAACAGTACAAAATGGACCATGTTATAACAGGACAAAATGGACCATGTAATTAGACAACATGGACCATGTCAAAACAGGACAAACTGGACCATGTAATAACAGGACAAAATAGACCACGTCATGACAAATGGACCATTTCAAGACAGGAGAAAGCTGTAATTAACATCCACAAATGTGATTTTCTATTAATACATTTGTACACAAAAAAAAAGCCTCAATTAAATATCATACCCTCATAACTATCAGGTGAAACCCAGCTTAAAGCAGTCATATTTAATTATGCTACTTACATCAATTTCTCTTTCAATCTTATTCTTTCATTGATAGTTTATACAAACCCTTACTATTCTATACAAATCTATAACTTTCCAATCATTTTTTTCACCACTCACTTCTTCTGTAATACCAAACAATACAATTGCAAATGAAGTTTCAAGTACGAAAAAAGAAGGAGAATTTAACAGTGAGTGCAGAATTAACTTCTGTAACAAACAAGAGCATCTAAATATCTCCAGTTGACTAGCCCTTGGAAAATTCAGGAGGATCAAACAATGCTGCTACGGAATTTCTCAGTGAGGGAGAGATTGCAACACAAGAAGAAGAGTGACACTAGTGACTGTTTGGTGGAGACACCGAGTCCTTTCAAGAGCTCTAATCCATTTTCCTAAGTTTTAAGTTTTGCTAGATTTGCCATTCAGTCCACTTGGAACTTTGGTATATATCTGATTAACATGTTTATCTTCCCTTTAACTAATCAGAGAGGGTTTTAACGTTACTTTGAAACCAGCTGCGTACAAAGTGAATCCACTCGACTTGAATCACAATAGCAAGCCATTACTTACTTCTGTGAATGGGATGTAGGCCCAATCTTCACACGAACTCTGCAACCATTTGGTTCCAACGCACCGAGCAACTTCTAAAAGATGAGAAAACAAAAGATGAATTATAGTATGGTCTAAGCATGATAATGGTCAGGCTACATGCTATTCGGTACTTCATGTTTAAAAAAAAAGAAAGAAAAAAACATCACTGTCTTTATTTTGTGAGTATGAAAATCATGCTTGACAAAATTGTATAGACAAGTCCATTAGCCCATTAATGTGTTAGAAGATAAATTGAGAAAGAAAAAAAACCCCTCCCCATTCTCCTCTACCCAAACTAAACGCCACAAAGGTGAATCCTACAAAGCATGCAGGCTTACAAAGTGCATGGAGAGGACACAGCTGTTGAAGAAATGTCTTTAAGAGAACATGGATTCCAGCATGTCCATTAAATAAATCTTCTTTAATAGTTGTCTGGTTGCATATGTAGTAATACTGCAGTCAGCCTACACTTACCTGACAGGATGCCCAATGTGTCGCGTCATACACAACACCACTCTGACATAGATAGCAGTGGACTTTCAAACCCAAACAGCTGGTTTCTGTCCAAACATCATTCTGAAATATGGGAGAGAACAAGATTTAGCCTCAAACTCTAAGAAATCAACATGTTCTCATATTCACATCCTTCTCTTGGATCTAACATTTACAAAACGTCAGTTTTCACACATTTCTTTTTGTAAAGTGATATGAATTAAAAAGATGACTTTCATATAGTTAGTGAAGCAACAACCAATATTAGTGTCAAGGCAATTTTTACCTTCTCTAAACAATTCTCAGCCAAATTATTAGCTTGTTCTGGCTGAAATGCACTCAAGTCTTGAAAAAAGAGAATTAGTTACACATATTTTATAAATATTGCTTCTTTGAGAAGCAAGTTTATTAGTCCTTTGTGTTAATATTTTATTCAAATGATCTAGGACACTGACCTGTTCAGGTGCTTTCTTAAACTGACATCTACTAACCAAGTTTTTAACATTGCAATGATCCTCCATAAGTTATGTGACTTTACTACAGCAATGTTCTATATATGTATACTGCCTTTAATAACACTCCTTTCTTTTATGAATAATTAAACAGAGGAAAGAGCGATAGGCAAACTGCTTATCTACTGCTACAATGCGTGACAGTGCGTCAGCAGATGTTTAACAATGAAGTGGCCCGAGGTTTCCGTTGTCAGTACAGAAAACAGCCCCCCAGTGAAAAATATGGGGGAGGCGGAAGTATCATTCCGTCCCCCCCCCCCCGCTTCGCAAGTCAGAAAACCCCTTTTTCATTTCCAAATGAGAAAAAAAATCTCATTTGGAGCACCAAATTGCATCTAAGTCCAGGTGAAAATGCAAAATTATTTACAAAATGGAGTGGGTGTTGAAGTGTGCTATATTGCTATAGGGACACCCCCTCCCCTTAGACCCCTCCCCCAGGCCGGCCATCAGTCTTCAGCCCCCCCACTCAAAAGTACCTTCCTACGCCACTGTATTTAGCTATTGCATGAAAAAGCTGTCACATTAATCAAGACAATGATTAGCATTTATTAGGTTTTGGATGATCAAAGCAGATAAAAGATACCATCTTACCTCATATGCTTGGTGGTAGGTTCCATGAGTTGAACAAAATCTGGCAAAAAGTGTTGATCTGTCAGTCTTATTCATCCGATGAAACAATCCACACTCACAGTGGATGGTAGATCGTAACTGTTTAGGCAGAAGATAACAAACACACACTGTGGTACTATATACAAATAAACCTAAGTACATGGTGCTATGATACAAGGACTCAAATAGAGCAGGGTACTCATTACAAATAACCCTAAGTACATGGTGCTATGATACTAGGACTCAAATAGAGCAGGGTACTCAATACAAATAACCCTAACTACATGGTGCTATGATACAAGGACTCAATGAGAGCAGGGTACTCAATACAAATAACCCTAAGCACATGGTACTATGATACAAGGACTCAATGAGAGCAGGGTACTCAATACAAATAATCCTAAGTACATGGTGCTATGATACTAGGACTCAAATAGAGCAGGGTACTCAATACAAATAACCCTAACTACATGGTGCTATGATAATATGACTCAATGAGAGCAGGGTACTCAATACAAATAACCCTAAGTACATGGTGCTATGATACAAGGACTCAATGAGAGCAGGGTACTCATTACAAATAACCCTAACTATATGATCCTATTAATAATACATGGACTCAATGAGAGCAGGGTACTCAATACAAATAACCCTAACTACATGGTGTTATGATACAAGGACTCAATGAGAGCAGGGTACTCAATACAAGTAAACCTAAGTACATGGTGCTATGATACTAGGACTCATATAGAGCAGGGTACTCATTACAAATAACCCTAACTACATGATGCTATGATACAAGGACTCAATGAGAGCAGGGTACTCAATACAAATAAACCTAAGTACATGATGCTATGATACTGGGACTCAAATTGAGCAGGGTACTCAACAAGGTACTCAATACAAATAACCTTAAGTATATGGTGCTATGATACAAGGACTTAATAATATAATAATAATAATAATAATAATAATAATAATAATAATAATAATAATAATAATAATAATAATAATAATAATAATAATATATATAATAAAATAAAATAAAATAAATAAATTAATGAGAGCAGGTACTCAATACAAATAACCCTAAGTACATGGTGCTATGATAAAAAGGTCTTGACTAGATCAGGGTACCCAGTACCGTATCATGGTACTCAGTACAGAGAACCATAAGTACACTGTGTAATGGCTCAGTACCGTAAACATGATAACCAAGAATCCCAAGTACTTGGTGCTATTATGCAGGACTCGGCCAGTGGTCTTCACATGAATTCCTCTAAGTGAAATTGACTTAAAGTGTGTTTTTACATATGATAGCATGTGCCAGATTGTAGTTCCAAACACCCTGAAATATTAAATGTTATGTCAAACTTCAGGTTTGTGAGCACATTTCCGGAAATAAAAACAGGTTTTCAATGGTCTATTGACATAGGGCCTACTGCAATGTCCCATCTTAACTTTTTTCCACTTTTTCATAATATATCATATCTTATAAATATTATGTACTTGAGAGACATAGTGTGTCTGAAAGTACCATCATAATGCATAAATCATAACATGAATCTTGATTCAAAGCCTGATTCCAAATTTAACAAATATTGAGTAATGGCTGATAACCTAGTAATATTAAGTCAGATGTAAGTGGCTCAAATTGAGGACTACAAAACACTTTTAATTTACTCAATTTCCAAAGGATGTCATCAAAGAAGGGAAAAATTTATTTGAAAAAAAAAAAAATTTCTTCATCTTTGGTCTTACCACTTCAAACTGTCTCTCACACTCATCCGCCTACAAAAGAATTAAATGAGAGGAAACATTTTAATTGATTGATTGAGACTATTATCAGTATTAAACCTACAAGTATTTGGAATGCACTACCACTTAAACTGAAGTCGTGCACCAGCATTTTGACTTTCAAAGAACTCCTTAAAACTCATCTCATGCATGAAGCTTTCAGTGATTTAGATTTAATTTAAGTTTTTCTTTTCTTTTACCATACCTTTTTTTTTTTGAGCCTGGAGCACCCCGCAGGGCGGATATGTGCGCATTATAAATAGCTATTATTATTATTATCATTAGTATATTATTATTATGTCTTCATATGTAAGAAGGTAAAACTTATGAAATCTATACAAATTTAGACAAACATTAAATAGACATTGAAGCATACAGTAGGTATGTATGATGCATTAAGTCATTTTAGCTAAATGTACGTCAGTAAATATAAGTGAATATATCAACTGACCTTTTACTGCCAAACAACTGAGATATTTCTACCTATAAACTAGGTGTTATAATACAGCGTATATTTGGCATGGGACTGAGTATTTATGTAAGGAGCAATCAACTTGCCTTTTTTTTTTGCATATTTTTATTGACCAAAGTGCTTTCAAGTAAGTGACACAAATCTTATCGACAACTGATGGAGTTTGAACTGCCAGCTTCATTGCTCTTGATACCCAAACAGATAAACAGCTTTGATGTGCTGAACAAACTGAATTCTGTAAACCAAAAACTCCCTCTTATGGAATTCAGTACAGAGGAAGAGCTTACCACGTCTTGAGCATATGCAATGTTCTGGTTTTCTCTTAGATAATTCAGTCGACTCTCCTTCAAGAGAAGAAAAAAAGGATATTTAGAAACAATCATCCTACAACGAACACACTTCATAGATTTAGATGACATGATTACCGGTGTGGGGTGGGTTGTGGTGGGGGGGGGGGTGTTAACTCTATCAATGCTCTCTTTAGAAAGTCAAGGTTAATTTTACAGATGATTGGTTCTAAAGCTACGTTAAGGTTAATAGTGATATGACGATACAGTTCATCCGCATTAAGCCGTCATTGAGAATTGTGGATGAACACTGTATTTACTATTTTACTGTATCATACCTTCACCTGTTGTTGAATGCATTCTTAACCAGTTACCATTCTTGGTGTACAAACTGAAGGTAGCAACTTTTGGAAATACTGATGGTCGTGAACACACACCCTCCATCACTGCAGTTCCGGTTTGACAATTAAAAATGATTTCAACAAGATTGCAATCCATGGAGTTGCATATCTCATCACCAGCAAACACCGATTTCAAATGAACCAATTTATTATTAGCTGTGCAATCCAGCAATACCATTTTTCGAAGGTAACATGACTACATTCTTTTGTGAATCCTATACTGAACACAACTAGGCTGGGAGTCCAGATTCCAGAATCATACTTTTAACAGTGATCAAATTATTGAAATTTTCTCCTTCTTTTGTGTCCATTTTATACTAACATTTATGAAGGTTAACTTTGTCCTCTTGCGCACTTCAACGCTAGGAATATACTTAGGTTCTTTTTTTTGTGTCCATTTCATACTAACATTTAACACTAGGAAGATTACTACTCATTGTCAATCAGTGATATGCTAATGTTGTGAGAAGGTTGACTTTGTCCTCTTGCGCGCTTCGACGCAGGGAATAAAATTAAGTTCTTTTTTTGTGTCCATTTTATACTAACATTTAACACTAGGAAGATTACCACTCATTGTCAATCACTGAAATGCTAATGTTGCAAGAAGGTTGGCTTTGTCTTCTTACGCGCTTCAACGCTGGGAATATACTGAGGTTCTTTTTTTGTGTCCATTTCATACTAACATTTAACACTAGGAAGATTACTACTCACTGTCAATCAGTATAATGCTAATGTTGCAAGAAGGTTGACTTTGTCCTCTTGCACGTTCGACGCAGGGAATATATACTTAGGCTACGTGCCTAGGCACATTGCAGTATCTATATCGTGAGTACTCACGCACACGTTATAGGCTAGACCTGGATGCAAAGGCCAACCGCGTCGCAAAACTGTGACTTTCCCTTACCCATCTTTATTAGCTATCATCACGTCTCCCGTTACCGACGTTCTAAACCTGTGTGGCACGTAGACAATTTTTGGAAATTCCAATGTATGTCAATTTTGCCAAGTTTTCTCAAATAACTTGACTAGGCCAGGCACAACATTGTAGCGTAGTTGAATTAATCATTTGCACAGGCCTAACATAATAATTCGGTTTAGGCTAGTGCAACTTAAGCTAGATCTAGGCTTAGCATAGGCTAGGTTCATGCTCCTCATTTTCACTAGGCCTGTACCTAAGGAATGGGTAAGGGTATAAAATATACATCTGACATTTTAACCATGTGACCGTTGACCTCGGTTCCCATGGCAACCACATGTTTTGATAGTACTTGACATTGCCATGATACCATGTCATTTCAATGTTTCCTCTTGGAGTTTTAGGCAAAAAAAAAAATCGATCTGCACTAAAGTTGACCATTTTGTATAGCATCAAGCGATGCGACACTGGATAAATAATGCCCTGCTGTTACAGAAGGCCTGTGTGGGTAAATGTTTTAAAGTATGAGTGCCTTAGTATATTAATTAATTTATTAGTATAAAACTTTAAAACTAGTATGCAAACACAAGATACTCAATACCATTAAAGTGTCTGGTGTTAACATAATTTGTTATTAATAATAATAATTATACACACATTGTCTGTACATGACACTTGTAGAGTGCACAGTCTCACATTGAAAAATTCAAAACCGTAGGTGTATCATACCTCATCACCAATTTTGTCATGAGCAGCTTGGAGTATTTGGAAAGCTCTCTGGGCATCTGGGTGTTTATTCTGTCACACAAGAGGGAAAAAAATATCAAGTCTCATTTCTCATCAGGTCTCATTTCTCATCAGGTCTCATTTCCACTAAGTTTCATATCTTGATTTTCACTGAGTTTATGAAAACAATTTAAAAGCTTTAAACATATCTCTTTCAATCTGCACCATAAGTTTTTATATTATTTTCACAAAGATCAAAAACATATTTTTGATACAATGGTAAAATAACAACTTGTATGATTCACATGATGTCAATTTCATATGAGAAATGGGTCCAATTTTGTGTGAAATTTTCCATTTCATTGTGACACGTTTCAACAACCAGTATCTGTTATGGCATTGCAAAGGTTAGCAATTTTGAGAGTATTAGCTGTTTTATGACAAAGTTTATTTTGTCTTCAAAGACAGGATATCCTATTAGTTTGACACAAATTTAAAGGGGACAGATATCAAACCAATATATTTTCACTTTCTCTTTGTTTGCATTTCAAGGTAGAATTCTACCAGTGTGGACACAAACCAATACCACCATTAAGGGCGTGTTGGAGGTACCCCAGTTTAAAAGTTGTGACTGGAAGCTGTCGTCATTTTGTAAATCTGTGATGTTATAGTGTCACTAGGATCTGAAACCTTTCACTTTCCCTTTGTTTGTATTTCAAGCTAGAATTCTACCAGTGTGGACACAAACCAATACCACCATTAAGGGCGTGTTGGAGGTACCCCAGTTTAAAAGTTGTGACTGGAAGCTGTCGTCATTTTGTAAATCTGTGATGTTATAGTGTCACTAGGATCTGAAACCTTTCACTTTCCCTTTGTTTGTATTTCAAGGTAGTATTCTACCAGTGTGGACACAAACCAATACCACCATTAAGGGCGTGTTGGAGGTACCCCAGTTTAAAAGTTGTGACTGGAAGCTGTCGTCATTTTGTAAATCTGTGATGTTATAGTGTCACTAGGATCTGAAACCTTTCACTTTCCCTTTGTTTGTATTTCAAGGTAGTATTCTACCAGTGTGGACACAAACCAATACCACCATTAAGGGCGTGTTGGAGGTACCCCAGTTAAAAAGTTATGACTGGAAGCTGTCGTCATTTTGTAAATCTGTGATGTTATAGTGTCACTAGGATCTGAAACCTTTCACTTTCCCTTTGTTTGTATTTCAAGGTAGTATTCTACCAGTGTGGACACAAACCAATACCACCATTAAGGGCATGTTGGAGGTACCCCAGTTTAAAAGTTGTGACTGGAAGCTGTCGTCATTTTGTAAATCTGTGATGTTATAGTGTCACTAGGATCTGAAACCTTTCACTTTCCCTTTGTTTGCATTTCAAGGTAGAATTCTACCAGTGTGGACACAAACCAATACCACCATTAAGGGCATGTTGGAGGTACCCCAGTTTAAAAGTTGTGACTGGAAGCTGTCGTCATTTTGTAAATCTGTGATGTTTTAGTGTCACTTAGATCTGAAACCTTTCACTTTCCCTTTGTTTGCATTTCAAGGTAGAATTCTACCAGTGTGGACACAAACCAAAACCACCATTAAGGGCATGTGAAAAGCTTCAATAGCTTAGATTCAGTATTTACAAACCCCATCTCAATTGCAAAAAAATAAAGTCTGTAATGAATAAAGATAACATTAAACATTGAAGCGCATGTGGCTCGGTGAAGTCATATTTAGACTTAATCAAGTCTTCATCCTTGCGGGTGAAGTTACATTCAATTGTGATATCACTCAAACAGAAAGAAAACATTTTTCGCAACTGTTTGGGGAGAGTTGTTCATGGCAGTTATCTCTGTCAAATAGACAAGTTATGATTATCAGGTTTGTGTTGTCTCCTCTAATAATGGTTATTTATATGAAATATCTATACACTCTTGGCACATGAAAGCTATCCAAGTTGGAACACTGATCCATTGAGGTTATATGACAAGTCTTCTGATGAATGGAGACACCATTAGCATACCATCGACAATTGAAGACTTGGTGTCATCTACATTTAATTTGATATTTATATCATAACTAGAATGATTATCCACTGCAAGCAAACACCATTAACAAACCATCGACAATTGAAGACTTGGTGTCATCTACAATTAATTTGATATTTATATTATAACAAGAAATGATTATCCACTGCAAGCAAACACCATTAACATACCATCGACAATTGAAGACTTGGTGTCATCTAAATTTAATTTCATATTTATATCATAACTAGAATGATGATCCACTGCAAGCATACCTTATCAGGATGGACCAGGATAGCCAGTCTTCTGTACTCCTTCTTTATCACCTCCTGTGTATCGATCACATTTACACCGAGTACTTCAAACGGACCATCTGTAGCATTCAGAATGCTCCTAATGGCTTCATCGGCTGTCAAAGGACAAAGAGACCAGAGAAAACTGAATGATGTGCTCAAGATTTTAAACGTATCAATGATTGGAGATCAACAATAAGATAATAAAAACAAAAGATATATAAAGACTATCCCATGCAGATGACATGCTACTAACAGCAACCACTGACTGCTACATTATCTTGAGGCCACGTTTTTGAAACCTGTTCTGTTGTTACACAGTTTGCGTCAGTATTTTCTCATTCTGACCCTGAGAATACAAGGACTGACTGGCACTGAACATATGTAACGAAGGGGGGGGGGAGGGGGGAGAGGGGGGTGGATGGCGAGGAAGAAGGAAATCTACATAGATATACTGGAATTTTGTGAATGTTTAGGGCCACTATTTACATGGAAACTTACAACCCAAGTATTAAAGTTCAACCACACAGCCATTCTTGAGATACTGTGTTTTACAAATACTTTGTTCGTCATCTTTTGATCTCAAATCAAGAAAACAATAGGAAGGTATTGTGTTCTTCTCCAAGAAAGACGTCACAGTCACTGAAGTTCTACCTGAGTTTCAATCACAACATACTTTTTTCTACTTTCCACAATGTCATGCAAACATAAACACACACACACACACGTGGTCACATGCATTATTCTTTACAGTCAACAGCAGAACCAATAAGTATCCTTACTGGCAGGTACTTTGCCTTCACATATTATTGCCAGTAATCTGTGATGCAGCCTGTAAGTAAATGGGTATGTCAGAAAGCAAACAGGTGGGTTACAAATCATATATAAGAAGTACTTTGTTGATTACCGTCATTACTGGTGCCGTTCCTGGCATTTCCTGTACCTGGATCTCCAGGCTCGTAGCCATTGTCTGTGGTTTCACTATTGCATCCTTGATTATTGTCAGTTGAGTTGCCATGACTACCCATGTCAGAGAATGTAG
>JAIPMN010014799.1:0-11093 GCA_020650975.1 Apostichopus californicus
GTAGTTATGTCAACAAGCCAGAGTCTTTTGGTACTTTCTAAAATTAGCTAGGTAAACGGAAGAACCTCACCTGCTGCCAATAAGCGGCTATTTCTGGAAGATTAAGAGCTTCACAAAGGTAAACAAGATTTAGCACATCTTTCTGGAAACAACTACCACCAAACCCTGGAAGAAGAAAAGAAGAAACATTGATACCTTTAAAAGTTTAAAAAAAAATACCGAGGACGATACATGAAAACTGCAAGTTTGCTATTTAAATGTCCTTGTAATTATCAATCTAAAATAGTGGCCGCTTGCTAGACTATCGAATGGTTAAATTGATATTAGAGTCTCCGGGGGAGAGGGGTGGGGGTGGGGTGGGGAGACGATAACCTAGGAATTACACAATGGTGGCATGTAACAGAGTTCTCAACTAACACAGTTGATCATATGTTTCTCTAGTTTTACAGTTGATCTTACCTAAACTTGCCTTCAAGAATTGACTGCCTATCCGTGTGTCTGTCCCGATTGCATGCGATACTTCGGCTACATCTGCACCGGTAGCTTCGCACACAGCACTGATGGAGTTTATACTGGATATCCTTTGAGCTAGAAATGCATTCGCAGCCTGTAAAGTTAAAAAATCATTAAAGCTGACTGAAGAAACTATTATGACCAATTCTTGTTCTGTTTTTTTTTGTGGATAGACCAACAAATTGTTGACGGTTTCAGAGTATCGGTCAAGTGTTTCGTTCAGCTTCAAGTGTCACTTATACGGTCCAAGACAAATGTTAACGTATCAAAACAAGAATTAATTCCAAACTTCTTCTAATAGTTTATAAGCAGCGTACAAGCTACGTGAATCATTTCAGATAAAGAGAGGTCATTCTGTCACAGAGAGAATTACTCAGAGACAGGTTTGCAGCAAGTTCTGACGGACAGTTATTTTGTTTTTCTTTAGTAATAAATTGTCCCTGTATGCTTGCTTGTCAAGCAGCCTCTTTATATTTAGTGACTTTAATTTTATGTTAATTTACTTGAGCAGAAAACCTGCATATTTTTACCAGATGCAAAGAAACACAACTGAAAGAAGCAAGTTCTTTGTTTTTTTCCCTTTTTTTCCTTTTTATCTATAGAAGGACAAGAAACGATCTAATAATAGGCTTTAGAATCTTTCGATAAACTAACTATGAATATATTGATTTCTAAGGATAAATCATAATGAAACATTAAGCAAACTAAAACTTACAAGCTTAGAGAGTTCCGAAGACCAAGTATTAGTTAATATGATGTTATCTTTGGGAATCCAGTGCTCGTAGATCCAAGCAAGCTTCTCCATGGCAGCTCTGCCAGTTGAGGTCTCCTCTCCGCCGATCAACACTCGGTCTGGGTGAAGCAAGTCCGCCACGGCAGAACCTTCTGCTAGGAACTCTGGGTTGGATAGAACCTTCATGAGAGAAATGGATACAGCCAGCTTAAAATTTGTACATACGTCAAGTAGCTGGGTTCATTTTGGGGCCGGTCAGGTGCACTTTGATCAAAACTGATGAAAATTGTTATGTTGTTGACTTTAATATCATCATGGGTGATGTTTAGGATTTTGAAAAATGTTGCATTTCTAAAGAAACATTAGCAATTAGCCGAGTACTACCAACACCCTTCACTGAACGTATGGGTACCCGTCCTTGCCTACTAGTACTTTTGCATATAAGTATCAGGGCTGAAACTACTGTTGTCTGTAATAAGTGACTAAAACTGCAACTGTTTCAAGGAAATGAACTTTCATTGACCTCATAGATCATATCGATCAAAGTAATTTGAGTTCAACCAGGGGTTAAGTATGCTTGAAGACAACCCAGAAAATTAACTTCATTGACCTCATGGATAATATCGATCAAAGAAATTCAAGTTCAACCGGGGGTTAAGTATGCTTGAAGACAACATGCTTATGAAAGACAAAGCATGTACTTATGAAGGTTGTATGCTTATGAAAGATGAAGGGTATGATTATGAAAGAAAACCAAGTTGTTTTGATATCAAAACATAGAGGTCAGTCTCTGCATCTACAGTTTATAGTAAAAATTAGTGTCACACTACGCAATACTGTGTTCATATTGAACATTTTTTTGGGGGAGGGGGGGGGGTGTGGTAGTACTTTTCCAATGATAAATAAATCATTTTTAATAGGTAACTAAGAATAATAACACAACTTACAACACAAACAAACAAGTCAAAACCAGCCACACATATTAAGAAATAAATAGGGAGTCTGACAGACTGCATTTTCGTTCCTTTAATGCTAACCTCAAAAGCACAGCCTTTTTTAGTGTTTGCTGTTAATATCCTCTGGATACTCTCCGCTGCTCGGACGGGTACGGTGCTCTTCTCCACCACCACTTTATCTCCGATCGCGACATCAGCGATCATACGTGCCGCGGCCTCTATGTACTTCAAATCAGCTGCTCTGCCCTGCCGAATAGAACGGTTAATCTCTTGTTAAATCTGTGAGAGAGATTCTCCAGTTGCTTTTACATCATATTATTGTGTAAAAGTAAGTTGGCTTGACATTTCGATCCTAGCAGGATCTTCTTCAAAGGCTAAATGACAAGTAACAGTAACAGAAGGAACAAAAACACGCACAGAATACAGACAGGTTAATGAGCATGGTGAACACAAAGAGATAGATGTAAGGGGATTAGTAGACAAGGGGTGGAGAGAAGAAAGAAAGAAACCAACAGGGGGAGAGGAGAGGTAGGAGATAAACAGTGGAGGGACAAAGAGAGGATTAAGGGAAGGGGGTGGGGAATAAACTGGAGAATCACAAAGACAGAAAGGTGTGGAGATGAAAAAAACTTCATATTATTGTAAGAACAAAGGATGACTTGATATTCTGTTTGAATGTAAAAGATATAAGCTGAGATGTGTAAATCACTGATCAACTTTTTCGGCTTTTATCCTCTTTTTCTATCATTATTTTTTTTAAGTCTGTTGGTTAATAGATGAATCAGATCATAAAGTAAAAGTTCTTCACCATAATAATAGAACCGTCTCTAAGATCATTTATGATTGTGATGTGTACTTTAAACAAGGTGTATGACTTAATAATAATAATAATAATAATAATAAACAGTTCTTATTAAGCGCCCGTAACAGAAGTCTCAGGGCGCTTAATAAATAAAAAAGTCATAAAATACATAAAGAATACAAGTCAAACACACAGCAAAAGAAGCAAATGACCGCTGACCAGACAAGGAACATGCGACGAAAGAGCAAACCAATAAGAAAACCAGTGTCTGGCCATCGATCCTGACCTATTCTAAAAATAAACCATACCAATTTGGTATAAAATCAAACATGTATATACAAGAGAAAAGTGTCCAATAAAAAAAAAAAAAATTAAATAATGCTACCATAATATTTAGGTAATATACAACCAGCTGTACTGTAATTACATAGCCGATCTTGGTTAGAATTTAATTGACAATACTAGAGCATACTTGGTACATAGCAGGCTTGTCAAAAGGTATGGAAAGCCAGGGGCATTGTGCGTCACTCCATCTAAAGCCGTAGAGGAAGGCGTTGCAAAAGTACGTAGTTAAGTGTCGATATATGTCCAGTACTGGGTCAGGGTAAATCTAATTAATACCAGGAGTGCCTTTTATTGAGAGGCAGGGAGAAGCGAAAATGAAACGTAATTTGCCACTGTGACCAAAGAGGGAAGCACGTCTCTCCTCGAGACACTGGCAACATGATAGAATATTAACCAGCCTGGAAGTCGGTTCTTTTACAATGAAAAGCAGCCATATGGAGAGGCGGGGAGAAGCCACATGACTTATTACTTACAATTCATGTTAGGGTGGCTGTCTAAGTTTTAGCACATCATTTGGAAGACCATTTCAGATGGGAAACTGTGGATTTATTTCCTGGATGAAAGACCCACTTTACTTTGGCCTGCCAGATGTTAATTAAGTTTCATTGCCTCTAATGTGAGCGACAAATTGGTTTTTAATATTTCCTGAATTTGACCAGAGATCTAGACGAAGCTTATAAAGAGGATTTGCTTTAAACTAGTTTGGACATATTAACCAACTCAACATCTGGACGTTTAAGTAAAGCTTGTTTCAAGCTGACAAACTCTGGAATTACTCAATCAGTCCTGTAAGGGCCTATCCCTATAGCTTAACATGTAACTTTTTGCTATTATATCCCCATTCATCCCTATGCCCTTCAACATCATGTTTTGTCTGGCTGGCTAATGTTGACTGTTGTTGCTGTTGCTAAGCAAACAATTCACAGAGCTCAGAATCACTTCCACTGAGAACAATCATCGCTTGAATAACCATCCACAAAGGACCACTACAGTAAATCATTAGAGACCTAATTACGATGCAAGGCAACCAGCAAAAGTAATATAGTAATGAGTCTCCCGACTCAAAGTATTTCTCTTGAGAGCATGCTTTGAAAATCCACTAATTAAAAGAAAAAAATGGAAAAAAAACAATGGCCACCTTCTGGAATGTTGATTGAACTAGCTCAACAACAACAATGAATCTCTTTGAGGAACATACAGTCAACTTAAAAACACTGCATAATGAAACGGCTCCGCAAAAGGACAGTTTTCTTGTTAAATTTGTCATCAAATCTCTGGAATTCCATAATAAGCTGCACAGTACAGCTTGACTTTAAACTAACCTTCCCTAGACCGAACGTCTTTGTGGGTGTGTTCACTGAGATGAAGATGAGATCAGCTTCACAAATGGCAGAGGTTATATCTGTGGAGAAAAACAAATTCTTCCCTCTGCACTTCTTGACAACATCTGCAAGATTCGGCTGCAAAAAAATACAACAAAGGCAAAGTATTAAAGCAGTACCAACTGGGAATATAAACTTTCTTCAATCAGTATTTGAGTTTCTGGTCTAAGGGAAATGCACATTTACAAAAATCAATATTAATAATATTTGAAAAATGTATTGATCACTCATTATTTGTATGCTGATTTATCATTAGAATCTAAGCCCTTTGGCAATTTCGCTAATACTGATACTGATATACGTAGCTCCCGTTTCCTACAAATCCTATTTCCAAATCATGTCTTCCTTATCATTATACATACAGTTTATATACATATATATACATATATACATACATATATAAATATAAATATATATATATATGTGTGTGTGTGTGTTTTCGTGTGTGTATCAGGTTGCCCTCAAAGGTGAACGAGGTACGTCAGCAAAGGGTGTACTATAAATTTATAGAGTACTTTTGAAGGAGTAAAAGATATGGGGTATGAGGAGACAGGTAGAGTATGGACGGTCATTAAAATGCAGAGAAAACCAAGGTCTAGACTCACCTCAAAGATGGGAAGATTATATTCGGGTGAGTTCCATGCATCTATTCGTTCCTGACTGAGATCAACGACCGTTACTGTGACTTCAGGACATTTGCTTGCTATCACTGAACATGATGGTCCTCCCACGTAACCTGCACCTATGCAACACACTTTACTGACCTTCATAGTAGTATATAGAGGAAAAAATCTGTCTCTGTGGGGAAAGAAAATGGAAATGTTGACTGATGGATACAATGAATGCACAAGTAATATAGAATTAATATCATCTGGTATTTAGCATGTTGAAATGATACATGTATACAAATGGTCAAATTGCTATGCAAACGAAATAATGCACGGCAGGTTTTCTACAATAGAACCTTGAAATAGTATATATTTAGTACTAAATTAATTCTCTACTGTCACATTTGCTATGCAAAATTTAGTTAATACTAGCCAAGTAAAAGCAAGTTAGATTATAAGCAAGTTACATGTAAAACAAGTAAACTGATCATTGAAATAATACAATGTTTATCCAATTACCACAGATCAAAAGGTACATTTATTCATACAACTTAACAATGACAAACAAATAGTGTAAGTTTTAGTATGTGTGAACTTTTCAAAATCAACAGAAAATGCTGGCTTTATGACCAACGTCTTACTTGTTTAACCACAATATCAGATTCATAGAGTTTTATGCTATCTGCCACCAAAATTTCACCAATTTGTGGCTCAAAAGATGTAGTTCTTACTTATTATCCCACGCATGTAAACTATACTTACCAACTAATTCGAACCAAAATTCAAATTTTATATCTGCAAGGTTCGTTTGAAAATGCTATGTGCTTCTTGAGAAGAGAAAAGTATACTGGTGGTTTCAAACTATATGAGTTGAAATAACACTGATGTCTTGTTATGTCCAGTTCTGTTGAGCTTGTAGTTATGTCTAACTGTTAAGTTGATGTATAAATGTTATAGCTAGTACCCTTTCCTTTAAATCCTTCTAAATCAGTCACAGACCAACCAGCCACTTTGTGACAACTCTCAGGAAGTAGACACTCAAAGCCCTATCAATCAAATCTTCAAGAAAGAACGTTTGTTGATGCAACCAGCAAAACTAAGAAAGCAGAAAGAGATTAACTCACATCTACTGTAGATTATTCTATACCTGCAATATAGACCCCATTCTTTAACATCATCCAATGTCTGCATGGTACTGACATTGCAGGAAGAACATCGATTGCACGTCTTTTCAGTTTACATGATATATTTTTTTTACTTTTTCCAACAAGAAGTCATTTTCTAATAAATTGTTATTTTGTGTAAAAGTAAGTTGGCCTGATGTTTCGATCCTAGCAGGATCTTCTTCAAAGGCTAAATGACAAGTAACAGTAACAGAAGGGACAAAAACACACACAGAAATACAGACAGGTTAATGAGCATGGTGAACACAAAGAGATAGATGTAAGGGGATTAGTAGACAAGGGATGGAGAGAAGAAATTGTTATTTTCGCAGCACAAAAGCATTTTTCAATAGCATATTGATTCATAAAGTCAGTTGGCTTATAGTGATTCCTTTAATCCTTGCCAAATCCTGTACCAGAGCATTGAAAAAACTATCACTTCAAACAAGATTTTATGTATTGACTTCCAGTGATCAGCAAGATTCTTGCACACATAATGGACCTACCTATCATCAGAATTTCCATCATCCAAGCTTTTACTTTTGAGGTTATCATGTCTCTACAAGGTTTTCAGACCTTAAGTTAGGCTAGAACGAACTTCAGCAGAGATGTACCTTTTGAGTGATCTGGTGCATGCAATACAAGTTTTTTGACATCAAATGACCTTTACCCTTCACAAAAAAAGTTTCTTTTTAATACTCAATGAGACATATCAACTTAGCAAGCATAAAATTAATTCACCATGAACCTTTTTGAATTATATACCATGTATACAAGCATGTGTCACATACACACACACTGTAACCATTGCATAGTTTGGTTTTGCCTGATGCAAAGAATCAAATAGGGTATTTTTCATTAACAAAGAAGATTTAGGGATTAGCTGTGTTCAGTCAAACATAACTTATTATCAGCTCCATCTATGGAATGATTACGAAGTATGCTTAATCCAATTAGGACAACAATATCTAGATTTATGGCATCACAAACTATTAGCGCAGCACATCTTCGATGCTTGTTCATGTTAACTTCAAAATCCAGTACAGCACTGCACTGCAATAGTATTACAATGAGCAATGCAATCACCACAACATCTCGAATGTCGCGAATTAAAGTGTGAAAAAAAAATTTTGTGCGATAATTCCCACATGGTGTGTTTTAAATTTCTTTCCAAGTTACTATGTAAGAACTACTTAGTATGAATTTTGACTGTCATAAATAATTACAAATGACATAATTATTCAGCATTTGAAGAACTGATCATTAATTTCCCATTATTATGTTAATTAGGTAATCAGTATAGCGAAAGAGCATGGTGTTCACATGTTTTCTCGTCATTGCATAGAATATAAGCTACCAGGCCTATAGGTTCTAGTGACCGTGCAAGGCGGCCAGACCCTTCTCTTCAAATCATTAGTCCCATTGCCTGCAGGCCTGACAAGTGGGTGGGGGGGGGGTGTAAATGAGTTTCCAATTGTTTCAATACGTGTGACGCTGTGTCTTGCTTTCTGCGTCAGTGCTGTGCATGTCATCGTGCGTGTGAGTTGCGTCCTTGGTTTGAATTAGCCTTTATTCTGTTTGCTTCTGGTTTATTCTAATTAATTGATTCACAGTAACGATAACGATTGATGACGACTGACGTATATTTGTTTTGTATAGGATTAAAGCCAAAAAAGTTTCATGTAAGTTGTTTTTCCTTGAACCTTCTTCGATATAACGTATTATATTTGTGTAATATAAAAGGTACAGCTTTATTTTATGTCACATAATAAAATATGTTTAAAGATATTTTCATTGAGAATTTATTATGTTCCATGATTATTGATTTTGTGTAAAGTTATGTATTCTTGTTGGTAACTGATTATTGTCATTATTGTTTATTATTAGTTCCATTTTCCATATTCGCCACCATTACTTACAATTGCTAATGTTTACTTCGTCACCAGATTACCAGATCAGATCAGATTACCAGATCAGGTCAGCAGAATGACTGTCTGGAACTGATTTTAAATATATACTTAATTCAACGATTTAATATCTGCGTTGTGTGAATTTTTGGATGTGTTACTGTCGAAAACGAATCTCTAGGAGATTAACAGGGGGGGGGAGGGGGGAGCCACGGCCCAAGCTCAATCAGGGCAGCCAAAAAAAACATGGAGGAGGGATGAGACTGTGGAAACAAATGGAATAAAGATATATTGTATTCTCATTATCATAAGATAATTATAAATGGAAAGAGCAAAACTGGGGCCCATTGACATAATTATCCCCAGGGCCTCCACCTGGCCCCCCTGCACAATAACTAATGTGACTGACATGTGGAAAGTTTAAACATTACCATAACAGTAATGACTCTAAACTGTTTTTCATATCCTATTTATAAATATGTACTCTCATGTATTTATACTGGATTGAATAAACTTGAAACTTTATCACTTGAATTCATTCAGAAAACATGTCCAAATGATTCTATAAATGAAGAGTTCGGTGACCTATCAAACCTCTCCCCCTTCTCACCTGATTGGGGCAGAACACTGCAAGATTAATAAGTCAGTTGCTACTGTAGAGAAGGACTACCCAAGCAAGCCTGTATGGTGACAAAAAAAATCATTCACAAAAACCACTGTGTTTCAGAAGAATATTCTGTGTGAAATTTCGGCTGACTTTGCGATTTCCCAATGCAGGGTTTAAGCTTTAGTACAGATTTCACTCACGAAAATGAAGAATGACGAGTCAAAGAAATTTCTGTTTCTTTTTTTCCAATTACCATATAGACTAACTATTTCTCCCGTTCTTTGAATCTACATTGACCATCTTACGGCATACACAAACTGAGCATCATAACCAGTGTTGTACAGGCGCGGCGGAACGGGAAAATTATTGGGGGGGCTAATGTGTGGAGACTATCTAAGCGGAGCGCCACCATCGGTTGGCGCGGAGCGTACAAGAAAATTTTGGGTTTTTCAAACCCCCAGATGGCCGGAAACGGCACTTCCCGAGTGTTTTATGCTGCGAATACCTAGCCCTAAAATATGGGTCTCAAGCCTGCAATTTCTCAGATTGCACGTAAAATCTGTAAAACATTGTAATTTGTATATTCGATGGTGTTTTAAGAGAGTAGCTATTACTCGTAGTGTACTCGCAAAGACGTTTTTGAGTGTAGTAAATTACTACTTGCAATTAAATACAATAATTAAATAAATGTCATAAGAAAAATCAGAAAGCATTTCTTAATGTCAACAAATGGGTAATTCCAAAACCATGTGCAGTTGCCAACAAATTTCTATGAACCAAGCACTGTCACAAATGCATGTACCCTATACAGTACAGGTGAAATGCTAATATTGTGCTTTTGTTCGTTTAATCATTGATTGCGTTTAAACATAGAGCCATGTTCCACGCCTTGCGTGTACTCGTAGTGTAAACGCAAATTTTGATAAGTGTAGCGTTTAGCTTATTACACTCTTATTTAAAACACTAATATTCGATGAGGCATGATACAGACAATCAATTATCATATCGTTTGAATGCTATGGCTGCAATGCTCCGCACCTACCCCCCCTCCCATGTTCACCCTGCTCCCCACCACTCCTACCCCACCCCTTTTGTGATTCCTTACCCAGACCACCACCATACCACTATCCCATTGTTTTTTCCCTCGTTTCGACTGCAATTCTTTCAGAACAGAGATTAGATTTCCTCAATGTAGAAGGTACCAAAGAGTCCAAAATACCAAATAGTCATCATCTAGCCATCCATTAGACTTTAACGTTTCCCGAAGTAGCACTCTCGTCGATCAACGTCGTTGATGAATTTTCTCGCAATGATTCTTTCGTCCAGTTGTTGCGCAATCTTTTTGTGTACATGCAGGATTGTAAGGTCATTAAGTCGCTGTTGGGTCATCGTTGATCGCATGTATGTTTTGAGACGTCAAAGAGAGGAGAACGACCGTTCTGCTGTACATGATGTCAGGGGAACGGTCAAGTACAACATTAACAGTTTTGCTAATTCACTGAATAGCTGCATTCCGCCTGGGATGCCCGTGAAAAAGCTGCGAATAGTTGTCATGGAAGAAACTCTCTTGATGTTCTCACCAGTGGCGGCGTTGTACGCCTCTTTAGCATACAGCAGTCCAGAACCTGATATACTTGGTAAACGGTAGTACTCTTGTGCCGTATTCCAACGAGCAGGTTCAGTGTCACCATCTATTCGCCTATCGCCTAATCGCGGTGATTGTCGTTGATGAAAGGAATCCCTCGAAACTTTTCCATATGCAATGCACAAACGAAGTGAGCACCCAGTTATCAATGTGGTCTATAGCCAGGGGACGGCCCCCCCCCCCCAGCATTTACTAAAATTATTACACCTATTTAGTATACGTGTGCATCGGACAGATCGACAAGTATGCATTGAAAAATGGGCAGATGTACGTTCGGAGCCTTGGTAAATATTGGGGGGGCTTATCATGCATTTGCCCCCTCAACTTTTTCATTGGGGGGGCTCAGCCCCCCCAAGCCCCCCCGGTTCCGCCGCCACTGGTCTGCTGTATAGACCCCAAGTATAGCACGCTATCATTGAAAAGTTTCTAGAG
>JAIPMN010014803.1:0-14711 GCA_020650975.1 Apostichopus californicus
TATATTTATATTAAAGAAAGTCCACTTTACTCCAAAAGAAAATATTGTTAGACAAAGGCAGAGAAATAAGAAGTACTGTTTAAGAAAACACATTGGATTTCGGACCCCATGGGAACTTCGTCGGCAATACTTGACAGTGGAATGAAAAGTACAAGCTTTTGAAGAGAATAGCTATGAAGATTGAAATGTTCGTAAACGGGAATCCTGCAAAAGTATCCCGAATATATTTTTTGTGATTATTAAAACGTAAACGGAAACCGAGAACCATTTTCTCCTACATAATTGCCCTCTTTACAAGAATACAGTAGAATATGTAAATGACATTGCTAGAATCAGATGAAAGAGAACTTGAGGGGGTCGTATACCATAGTCAACATTGGGAATTTTAAATATAGTATCCGGGGTAACATGGGGGGGGGGGGCATATTTAGCACCGAGGTTTTTCGCATGTATGGTTTGATATTTTACCAGGCTGTAAAGAATATCAAGCAAAAACAAGCAGTCTTTTCTTGTCGCCGCTTCTGTGTATCTCTTACATTTGTCCCCAGAGTTTGTTGTCGCAAATATATACTATTTGTTTCATCGCAAGGGCAAATTCCATCCAATTGAATCCAGAAGGAAACCCGTGTACCCGGAGAAAGTGTGAACAAAAACGGAATACGAAGTTCCTTTCCCCAACTCCCGTTCTATTTGACCATGTACATGTCGACTTTTTGTGAGTCCTTACTTAGAGTCCTTACTTAAACTGGTAGTATAGAATAGTTACCTGGACTGGTACAAAAAGTAAGTACACTGTAAAATATACGAGGACACTTTACACCAATTTTGGCGGCAGAATTACCTCACGACCAGGAAATATTAAACTTTTGCCACGAAAATGGATTACCTTTAATTGCAATTGGCGGAGATAGTTTTCCTCAGGCAGTGGACGGCACGGACGTTAACATATGAGAAGCGTTTGCTTGTTCAAGTCACTTGCAAAACCACGAAAATCGTGGCCATGCAAAGACACTGCCAGATTGATCAAAATTGTATCAAGAGGTGTAGTAAAGTAAGTTAATCGTTTCACTTTATTCGTAAGAATAAAGAAAAGATGTGTTATACAAAATCTACCACTGTGATACTTGTTTTGGAACACGAAAGAGGCCACACGGTCTACCCTCGTAGTCGTATCGTAGTATCGCTTGTATAGGCTAGCCTAGGCAAATGTTTATAACTATACGAATAAATACTATACGGTAAATGTGTTACATGGGTTGGATTATAATATCTCATTTAATGAAATGTAACACCCATAGTAAGCAAATAGTTCCCTGTTTTATAAGCCTAGACAATTTCCACTGCATAATATTTGTAGTATTATGAAGAATCACTTGATTATGTTCTGATTTGTTGGATTTTTATAGCAGCAATTAGATCAGTAGTTGCGATATTCGCGAGTACGTTTAACGATGTTGTGTGACAATAATGCATGTAAGTATAGGCCTCGGCTAGTATTAACAGGATATAGGAAATGACTGGCTGTTTCACTGTCTCGCGCGTGTACGTGCGTTAGGTAATAATTGTTAGGACCCGCCCACTTCATTGTTAAATCGCGCATAGCAGGATATTTCGCGGAATCGGTCTGTGAATTGGCGCGGTTGAGGTAATCGTTCGCAACGAGTTTAAGAAATCTGGAGGAACTATCACACAGTAAATACGCGCGTACGCGCGTACCATGCATGGAGGGTCATGTGATGTGTTCCAGGGTGGTACTCATATAATACTCTCCCCATTACGCATGATGATTTCACCCAACTAGTACGTAAATGTGTATGCGTGCTTAGAGCAGCAGACGACACCCGTTACCTAGCAATAACCGTGCCTGTAAGCCTAACGTGATAGCTATATTCCCGTCGAGCAGCATTAGGCTCTGTTCCATGGAGAATTCCGTGGTTGCACTGAACTAAACATTTCCGGATTTCCCCACAGCACCAAACGCACCGAGCCCAATGTATCTGTACTTGTTCTGTGCCAGCATGTATAACGTTAGCATATTATCACTATTTCGTAGGCCTGAAGTACCAGTACCTTATTACGCCGTTAGTTCCCATGTCCGATTCGTCTCGGTGCAAATCTTTCACGAAGTCACTAACACTATTCTCGAACTGCTACAGAGAAATATCAGTTTGGTACCACCCTGGAACACATCACATGACCCTCCATGCATGGTACGCGCGCGCCCAATTGACATGAATCCTCCAGATTTCTTAAACTCGTTGATCGTTCGTATTTAAGGTGGCATACTCCTATTAGAGTCTATATTCATCAGCTCGATTGTTCTCCTTCAGGAAAAGTGCCAAAAAGCAGCATGAGAACATCTTTTTGACCTGTTATCAATCATGATCTACTTTTGTATGGCTTTGTTATGTTAAAGAGCTGAATGGATGTACATGTGGTGAGAATTTTAGACCCCATTAGGCCTCCCAGGAGCAGCGTAGGAAAATTGTTTACTACTGAGTGAAGAGGTTTGTTTACAAGTAACGAAAACTTCCGGCTCGGATAGCAAAATATCTGCGCAGTCATGGTACAACAAAATGATAATGACATGAAAGGCCAACTTGCCAGCAATCCGGTGATGGGTAGCGTTTAGCTACTAAAAACTTCTATATAGACTTAGAGACCACATTACTTTTGTGATTTAGTGTGTAAGTCAATGGGGCTTTTAATGGGCGTATGCTACCACAAACAAGTTCTTGTTGCAACTCACGTAACAAAGATGTTGGACATTATAATAAAGGGCAGAAGTGTGGTAGTTTTCGTTAAAACATTTCGTTCTCAAATATTGACTGCCTTGCCAAATTTGTCCTGAAAGATTCACGAACTGGAGAACAATTTTGAAGTTTCAAACAAAGATTCACTCTGGTAAATGCCAAGTGGTATGTTTCACAAGTGTACGAGTCACCGGCTTCCAATTTTAGGGTTCCGCGGACAAAAGTGGTGTTGACCGTTAACTAACTTAAAGGCATTGAAGACTCGCCCCAAAACCGCGTGCGGCCATCTGAAAAAGTTAACTTTCCGTTGCTTGCAAGTGACGTTTTGTTCGCTACAAAATGCAGACAGTAATGAAACGTGATACCTTGTTATCATTTATCTAGACCTGAGATTTCCATCGCTGCTATAAACACTGTGCTGTGGGCATTGACCGTACCTGCATGTACTGAATGTGCACTGTAGTGTCTAATTACCGACGGTAATTCGATCAATAATGACGAGAGTTTTTCCTGTCCAATCAAAATGAATTTTAAAAATGTTTTAGGGAGAGATATCTAAATTATATCACCAATTGAAATGATTTGGACAATGACAAGGGGTAAGATTTATACCAGGTTTTCTTGGTTGCTATGGGCCGATATCAACAGGAAGATCTGCGTTTCCAATAGGATAATCATAGAGTCAATTCTGTTTTATCTGGACATTGACGAAGCCTATTCTCAAGATATTAGAATGAGACTTATAACCATTGAAAGAGAAAGGTTTAAATTATTCAATGGTGAATGAGATGCATTGATTTAGCTATATGCTTGGACACGAAATACTATATATAAGAATGAATCACACAGTTGAGGGCGTGAATCAAACACTTATGAACCAAACATTCCCATAGGTTGACAAAGTGCCAGCCATGTGGTGCAAACATTGCAAACAACTTAGGAAGTAATTTTAATATTCTCTCAATTTTATAGGCCAAGTAAGAATAAAAATATTTTCTCGTCTGGGCTTTTTGAGAAAAGCAGGATGGGGCTAAATTTCTAGTGAAATAAAATAAGCTGAAATTCGGCTGAAGTAACCTACAAGCACCAACCCTTAAGCACAATAAAAAGTTTTTTTTATATTTTAATTACCACAAAAAAATGCTTAACTGCTTATTGCAGACATTGGTAACATTATTACATAAGTAATTTTAAATCCTGAAACATAGTGTTAAAAACAACTTGAAATGATATTGAACATACAGGCCAACAGCTAGGGTTCTTACTACAGGCGGGCTATTATTGTTAGTTGATCGGAAGCCTAGCCTCGCGGAAAGCGCGCATAAGCCAACTTTTTGTTAAACTGTACATGTAGCGGTTCCTCCTTTTTGGTTCCAATGCCACCTGTCAGGCAGCTGGATCCTATGTAGCCAATTTGCGCGTGTGTGTGACCATGAGCCTCATAAAAATTTCCCGGAGGCAGAACATTTTTAAATATTGTTTACTCACCTGTCATACTTGCACGATTTTTGTGTCTCTTTTATTAATTGCCAGACAATGAGAGGAGAAATTAACTGGAACCCTGTGATCCTAGATGTAGAGGATACTGTAACATTGGCAAAATACTAACAAGATATGAAAAGTAACAGATATTTAGTTTATTAGAGAAATTAGACCTTACGTTGCACAAAGACGAGAGTACATCAACTATAATGCACAATTGCAGATGTAGGAGCAATGAGTTCAACGGGTTAACAACCTCAGAGTTACACAACACATTCGAAAGAGCATTGCCTGAATAGCAACTTACATTGTTAACTTTGTAAAAATGTCAAAGAAAATCATCAGAAACAGCACACTAGTGTGGGCTTGTCTGTAACTATGTTAAAACAGCACAAGAGATGGTTGTTAAGTGGCCGATATGAAATCAGCTGCGGCACTTCTTATACTGCCCCAGACGCCTAACCTATACCTATACTTGTAGTAAGCAAGTCACTGATCATATAATCAAACTACTCTTTTTTTATATGAATATTGGCTAAAGATGACATTGTTGAAGCCTCTGCATCGAACCGTTACGTGGCTGTCGTGGAAGAGTAAAGTCCAAACCATGTAATATAATAATTGGAGAGCAACAAAGCCTCATGGATACTAATTCGGTAGGAGGAGCTGGATGTTCCCTCTTCAAGGCTTATTACGCTTGTAACCTAGCAAACCCTTAAGGGGCCAGAGACACCTACACCTTCATCCAAAAAATTCTTATGGGTATAGCTGACAGACAGAAAACACCACGAAAGGTAATTTCCTTTATGGAGAAAATAAGAAAGTAAAACTTACTATCCTTTTGAGAACTTTTAAAATATCCAGTATTGGCTGTGAGAGCCTAAAATATTGGTTTACACCCGATACTCATAGAACTACTGTTCATGCTCCACAACCGTGCATCAGTAACTACTGCGCTGTGTTTGCAACACGGTAACATGTGTTACATGTGGCACAGTAATTACTGCAAAGCTGTTACACGTTGAACTACGAGTCCGAAAGGCGCGGATGGTCGGCGATGGCACAACACGTAGCCGACACACTGCGGCGGTTATTTTATACTGCATGCGAGATTCAAATGGTAGCCTTACTTTTTTCTAATCGTATTAGTAAATCCATTTGTTTGAAACCTTCTTCACGGACAGGTGAGTGTGTGAAAGTCTCAAATAGATACAAAACAGTTCCACGTCTAAATTAGGCATTAATATTGTCATAGTTTACCACGTCAAATACTCACAGACTCCTTGTCCAGTCGCGCAGTTCTTTGTCTTACAGTAGTTGCTGATGCACGGTTGTGGAACATGAACAGTAGTTACTGTACTAGCTATGATTATCGGGTGTTGTTTTACATAGGCTTATACCATTATTTTCATATGATGGTATTATGTTAACAGAAACGTTTATATTTGTTAGTATTGTTGTTCAGTATTATTTTACTTTATCAATTAAGGGCTACAGTTATTTATTATATTTTATGTGGGACAATGGCCATCCAGGAGGTAAAATATTGTTATAAAGAATAAGTTCAGCCTCTGTACTGGTTACTATGAAGAGAAAACATATTTTCCAATCTACAATGTAATGCTCATAAAAAACCTGGTGAATCATTTACACACAGGAATTGGTGGACTAAGATAAAATTTGTATGGTTATGAAATAGTTATTTGCAGTTGATTCTGTCATAACGCCATACAGACTGTCATACTCACCAAGTGTTGGGTGAGCAATTATTACTATTGTGACTGATAGGCATATAAAACAAAATGTTATTTCCTTTGTTGGCAAAATGAGTGAAACGACCAATTTATTTACCTTTGAGAACTTACAAACAAATCCAATATTGGTTGTGATATCCTACACTATTTGTTTTAGCTACCATTATTCTTAAATGGTGGCAATATGTTAACAGAATAATTACATGTTAGTGGTATTGTTGAGTATTATCTAAATATCTATAATAGCTCCACTTCTCTATTTTATGTGTGACAATGAGCATCCAGGTGGCAAAACTGTTTTTTAGTGTAGTTCCGCCTCTGTAAGTTACATTGCAAGAGAATTTTGTTTCTCCAATCTACAATTCATTGCTCAGAAATCAAACCTGATATTCAGCATTTTTTGGTTTACATTCATTTTTTCGCAATCACCAATATTTGCTTATGATAGCAAACATTATTGGTTTTACTTACCATTTTCTTACTTGAGGGAATTATGATAACAGAAATGTTTACATGTAAGTTTTATTATTCAGTATGTTTAGGGGAAGGGGTCAAACGGACGGAGACAGTTTAATTATTGGGGGCTTAGATAGGATGCTTGCCTGTGGACTGGTTTCCCCTCCCTTCAAATATATTTTATAATAAAGGGTACATATTTATGTCAGCACTTTGTTTGTAAAATTCATCAAGTTTTGATTGAACAGTTTTAGGCAATAAACTGAATAAAAGACTTGATTTTAAGGTAGAGGTTACCCTTCTTTTTAGGATGCAACTTCTGTTGCCACCACATTTTGGGGTAAACTCAAATTTACCTCTTAAAGTGGTGTATTTTACCCATCTTTAAGTGAAATGTTAATTTTTCTTCTTGGGAGGAAGCCTTCATTTTACCCTGTGTTGAAATCTGACATTACACCATGGCAGCCTGGCTACACCCACTTTTTGAGAAAAAGTGGCCTCATTTCTTTTTACAGTGAATTTGCACTCGCGCGTAGAGCCTTGTACTCCTTTTCGTACTCATACGAAGTAGAGTTATGATTGTATACATGTATTCCTACAGTTGTACTCACACTTCAAGTCTGTCATACACTATAGTGATTAAAGTAAAAACATGGAGATTGATTTATAAAGGACAGCTGTACGGTGTTTTAATAACTTACCTCCACACAATGTCGTGACAGCCTGTATGTTTGAAGGTGCAATATCGTTAGAAGAACTACTTATAGGAACGAATTGGACTTCATAGGTAGTGCCGGGTGTTAGCAGATCGAAGTCGTGGGACGGGTTTTCTGCTCCTTTTGTAACCTGGCCAAACGAACCTCCTATTTCTCGAATTTTGACAATATATCCAGTAATGTCAAGTCTCGCGCGAACAAGAGGGTTGACATGTTTCCACTCAATATGGAATCCAGATGATGTAATGTTAGAGACAGACAAATGATCTATATAGAAAAGAAAGGAGTTGCAGACAATAGACTGGATTCTTATTTTATTTATACATATATAAACATCACATTCAGCAAATATATATCAACACAGAGGTTGTCACATGAAGGGGGTGGGGGATGGGGGTGGGGTGGTGCGTGAAGAGGGATGTAGTAAGGACTAGATAGGGAGAATGGATCGATTGCTTTCTTTGCCTTTCGTTAGTATCTATCACATTAGCGTGTAATTAATGACATCCAGGGTCGAGATAGAGAGAGATTTATTGAGAGGACCACCAGATGCATTAGTATCAATTTTGTTTAGATGGTTGAAATTAAGCCATTTATAATAATAATCCCTTGCAGAATTTCTTAAGAGAGGAAATTGCGTTTTCAGAACCCGTGGCACCTACTGAAGGGTGCCTCAGAATGTCGAGAAACTGAGTTCACAAAATGGGTAAAATCAGAGAGTAATGAATTTAGACATAGTATGACATAGTATCGAAATTTCATCAATATTACCAAAAGCATGATTTTAGGATCCATTCCTGCATCGCCTCTCCTCCACTCCCGCGAGATAATCAAATTTCTCGTAGAGAAAGCTTGTTCAGAGTTGAAAATGAACGAGAGTTAAATGTTGACCATGTAAGCTAAGTTCGATTCTGTTCCTTNNNNAATGAAAGAATGTGGCTGCAAGGGGAGGGAGGGTAAGGAGGGAGGGGGTGAGAAAGCTGCAATACGTCCAACTTACCCGAGCTGCACGAACCAATACCGTGCAGACGACATGGCAAATTCGACGGAAGGGTGACGGGGCATGCGACATTCGATCCTTTTCCCGATCTGGCGCAGCTCTTTGATGCAATTCGAATAACGCCTCTCGATCCTATTACTTGGAAACGCCGTGATGACCCTAAGTGGCTTCGAGTGTAAGCAAGCGGTGTCTGAAGAACAAATACTTTTCTTCCATTCTCCCATAGAGGATCATCGGGATTTTGTGCCTGAATCCGTCCTCCAAACACGAGGGGACTTTTAGCAGGGCAATCTAGAGAAAGATGAAATAGATATCTATTGTTATTGATGATTATTGACTAAACTATACAGCGAAAGAATTCGACATTTATCCTCAGATTTGATAAAAACAATTTGTCTCACATGATGTGATGTTTGCGCTAAGATATAAGAAATTGCACCAGAACAAGACCATGCAACAGTTAACCAGCATAAATGTTCCGGAAATAAACGGTCATAGTTTCAGAGTAGTTTAAAACTGGGAAAAGAGCAAACGAAAAAGTCTAGAACAGGATCGAACCAGTAACCTAAGGGATACAAGCCATGTGATCTATGAGTTGTGCTATCCAGCTCTTAGTTGTTGGCCATTCCCAGGGCCCCATCAAAGAAATGGCTAGAAGGGATCACCACCAACCATTTTGGATAGATAGCTCAGTTGAAATTCTGAGGTCACTGGCCAAACATTGCTTTTCCACTGTTTATAATTTCCCAGTGTGTGTTTTCTTTTCATTTACTTACGTAGTTTTGAGAATAATGGCATTCTCATATTAAGCCATTGATTTACATAAGTACAAATACGGAAACATAACGACACCATTCAAAATGGTATCCTGACGTATTAGCTGAATTGAATGGCGTACTGAAATTTTGGACAAAACAACTCGTCACGTTAGCAGATATTACTTCCTTACAAGTTAATGCATAAATAAGAAAAGATGGTCGAATTCCTGTAATTAGTTAGATGAGTCTATGTTATATTCGTACATGTACGTAAAGAGGAACAAAAATATGCTTTTCCATTCTTAGTCTTAAAGTAAAAGCGGATAAGACATTGATTGGGTGTAAGGAATAGTAGGTGGTTTTGCGTGGCGGGGGGGGGGGGGGGGGGGATGGGGCTTACGCATGGTCTACCAAGCATATTAATCAATTCCAAACGCTATAGGAAATCTTGACTGGGTTTAATTGCAAGATGGTGTGAAAATAAATGTATTTTACTACAAGAGTTACGGTCTTTCGTCGAATTTTATTTGTAGTAAGACGCCAGTAGACGCAGGCCCACTGCTCCATCATATCCCAACTTCATATGAACCAATGTGCAGTTCCTAATTGTTTTGGAGAAATCCATTTTTGGATGTTATTATGAACCTTATTATATCTTTAAGTCGTTTAAATATACAACATTAGTAAGTTGACTTTATGCATTGATATACAATTTATCCTGTTTTCTGATTTCTGCGTTGTGTGATGATATCATGAAAGACCCACCCCCTCCCCCTTAACTCAGTAAAGTCTCTGATATAATCTAGTCCAATGATTTATAGATTCATGTCGTACATTTGTTGAGTAAATAGTTAAGTTTCGTTATAGAGCTTATGGCAGACGATCGCAACTTCGAAATATTCACCGCCTACTAAATCAGATCATACATGCATGTAAGATCTTCTTGCAAACTTTGAGACTTCAACAACTGTATTTCTTTACAGTCATTATGCATTCAATTACATATTTTTTTTTGTAACTGTTTGCAATAAACACTTCAGTGAATCATGTGAAAATTGACTTATCCAAAATCGTTTTCTCACTTAGCTCAAATTGTTTTCTCCAAAGGTTTTCTTCAAAAATAAAATCCCCGCAAGACTACCATACAGTGACACATCTTAGATTTCTAGGAAGAGGAGGGCCCAGACCGGGCACATATTTGTAAATACCAAAGATTAGAAAATATCAGTTAAAAGGAAAGGAATGCGTGCGTGCGTGCGTACGTGCGTGCGTGCGTGCGTGCGTGCGTGCGTGCGTGCGTGCGTGCGTGCGTGCGTGCGTGCGAACACTTCTATGGTAAGGCCATGGCCCCTGTTCCATCCGGCGTGGATCCACCCAGTCATTATAATAATTATTACAACGGTAGCTTACAGAGATAGCAAAGGTACAAATTTTATAACACTTTATCAGACTGACAGTGGAAAACAGTCACATCATTCACGTTTACAAGTCTTATAACGACTGAAACAATAGCTTTCCCATTAAATGATTGCAACTATTTTAATAATTCGCATGAGACGTGGCAAACAATTTCTTTATTTTGTTTGTAGGTTTCTGATGGAATGTTCTCTTCTCTTATTCTCGTTCCTTTGTAATGATATATAATGATACAGTTTGATTGCTAATTGAGGTTAAAAATATTATCAATGAAATGCACGAGAGAAAGCATAGCTGTCGGTATGGTTAGCAGGGAATTCAGTTAGGGGAGGGTGGCATTGCGAAAATTATTTGTCACTATAACTTCATCAGAAAGCAACACAGTGAAGATATCTTAACTCAATTTGCACGAGTATTGACATTTCTTGATGGAACTTCTTGACATGCAAATTAGCATATCAATTTCATGACACAAGGTTTACACAACATTTATTACAGATAACAATTAAGGTCTTTGGTATAATTTGTTGAACTTATAGTTAGCGAAATTTCGATTATTCAGTTATCTAAGTGGATTTTTTCCGTTATATACGCATAGGGATTTACAAATGAAAAATCAGACGAATACGCAAGATTGAAATGTTCTTAGCAGGCTTTGTATGGGCAAACGTCAATCGTCAGTTCCTTTTGTCTTACCTTGCCCACTCTGCGTTCTATACTAGGCCTAAATGATAACGAATACAAACAAAAATGAAACAGAAAGTACATTTTTTACAGTATAACTTTTTATCTAACAATCATTACTAACATCACTAACATCAGAAAGCAACACAGTAAAGATATCTTAACTCACTTTGCACGAGTCTTGACATTTTGTGATGTTTTTCTCACGCACCTCTACCCAGGTATTAATTTCTGTATCTACCGACAGTTGCCAACCCCACCCCACCCCATTGCTTCCATGGAAAATATCTGTATCTGTCACTGGTTAAGGTATACTTCGAACATTTTGTTAAACGATTAAGATCAGAAAATGTCTCATGATGTCCACAGAACACTGTTTTAGGCTGCCATGAAAAAAATATCGACTTAGTTTGACAAGTGTCTTCTGTTACAAACATAAAACCCTGTGTAACTTCTTGCCATGCACATTATCATATCAATTTCATGACAAAATGTTTACACAACATTTATTAAAGATTAAAATTAAGGTCTTTGGTATAATTTGTTGATCTTATAGTTAGCGAAATTTCGATTATTCAGTTATCTAGCTCTTGTTTTTCAAGGAAAGTTTTTTTTTTTTTTTTGCTGTTATATGCGCATAGGGATTTACAAATGACAAATCAGACGAATACGCAAGATTGAAATTTTCTTAGCATGTTTCGCATGAGACGTGTCAAACAATTCCTTTATTTTGTTTGCAAGTTTCTGGTGAAATGTCCCTTTTTCTTATTCTCGTTACGTTATAATGATATATAATGATACAGTTTGATTGCTAATTGAGGTTAATAATATTATCAATGAACTGCACGAGAGAAAGCATAGCTGTCGGTATGGTTAGCAGGGAATTCGGTTAGGGGAGGGTGGCATTGCGAAAATTATTTGTCACTATAACTTCATCAGAAAGCAACACAGTGAAGATATCTTAACTCACTTTGCACGAGTCTTGACATTTTGTAATGTTTTTCTCACGCAGCTCTACCCAGGTATTAATTGCTGTATTTACCGACAGTTGCCGAGCCCCACCCCACCCCCTTGCTTCCATGGAAAATATCTGTATCTGTCACTGGTTAAGGTATACTTCGAACATTTTGTTCATCGATTAAGATGAGACAAAGTCTCATGATGTCCACAGAACACTGTTTTAGGCCGCCATGAAAAAAATATCGACTAAGTTTGACATGTGTTTTCTGTTACAAACATAAAACCTTGTGGAATTTCTTGCCATGCACATTATCATATCAATTTCATGACAAAATGTTTACACAACATTTATTAAAGATTAAAATTAAGGTCTTTGGTAAAATTTGTTGATCTTATATAATTAGCGAAATTTCGATTTTCAGTTATCTATAGCTCTTGTTTTTCAAGGAAAGTTGTTTTTTTGCTGCTATATGCGCATAGGGATTTACATATCAAAAAGTCAGACGAATACGCAAGATTGAAATTTTCTTAGTATGTTTCGCATGAGACGTGTCAAACAATTCCTTTATTTTGTTTGCAAGTTTCTGGTGAAATGTCCCTTTTTCTTATTCTCGTTACGTTATTATGATATATAATGATACAGTTTGATTGCTAATTGAGGTTTATAATATTATCAATGAACTGCACGAGAGAAAGCATGGTTAGCAGGGAATTCGGTTAGGGGAGGGTGGCATTGCGAAAATTATTTGTCACTATAACTTCATCAGAAAGCAACACAGTGAAGATATCTTAACTCAATTTGCACGAGTATTAACATTTCTTGATGGAACTTCTTGACATGCAAATTAGCATATCACTTTCATGACACAATGTTTACACAACATTTATTACAGATAAAAATTAAGGTCTTTGGTATAATTTGTTGAACTTATAGTTAGCGAAATTTCGATTATTCAGTTATCTAAGTGGATTTTTTCCGTTATATACGCATAGGGATTTACAAATGAAAAATCAGACGAATACGCAAGATTGAAATGTTCTTAGCAGGCTTTGTATGGGCAAACGTCAATCGTCAGTTCCTTTTGTCTTACCTTGCCCACTCTGCGTTCTATACTAGGCCTAAATGATAACAAATAAAAACAAAAATCAAACAGAAAGTACATTTTTTACAGTATAACTTTTTATCTAACAATCATTAACTGATGGAAAGTCACATAGCGCAGATTTTTCAAGTAACACTACTAGTCTGCGTAAATTTTGCATACTCCATTAACTGATTAACACATTAAAACGCAACTTACGACTAGCATCTCTGAATAGACAAGCCCCAGTAGAAGACGTAAGCGCACATAGCTGGATCAGTGTCAGGAACAGGGTATCCATCTCCCTTGATATCTGTTAGCTTTCTTATCCAATCAAACGTATAATTTTTGTACAGTCACACGTCGATTGTCTATGGCTAAATGATACCTGAATACTGAATACATTCGCCTCCCCCATAAAAAAAAAATCTACTGCAAAAGAATAACGGAACTAACGAGGAAACAGACACATCTCATTTTCAGGAAAGTACTTACCCGCGACAAATACAATGGTTAAGAAAGTGATTGACATCATTACCCCACAAAATAGCAAGTAAAATATAAGACACTCCCTTCTGTGCATGCGTGATTTCTCCATTTCGTCATCTTTTTCTGTCGATTTGCAAAGAACCGGTAAGAACTGATGAAATGCTTAGTACTTCTATAGTTATTGTTCTGAATTATCGTTTCAGAAAATTACTCAAATTGAGTAGTATGACGCTTTACATTTGTCAACTGCTTTGTTATCAACAAACTCGTGAAAACTAGTCGTCTTTAAATAACAAATTTAGGAACGAGAATTGAGATGTAAATTTCATCTATCAAGTTGAATGTAGAATCTGATTGTATTCCGTATACGAGTAACGGTAGAATGACAAATATTCCAACTTTCTCCCAATTACAATCATAGGAGTAGCAATTTTTTTGGACAATGACTGATTGCCACTGACTATATGATTGTTTTTCGTATAAGAGTAACGGCAGAGTGATAAACATTCCACTCTTTCCTCCAGCTAGAATCACATGAGTTATAATATTACATTTTTATTTAAATTGCCTGAATGTTTCTGTGTATACATTAGAATCATAAGAATTGCATACTTGTAATCATTATTTGAAAGTTAGGGGGGGGGGGGGAATCACCAACTCTGATATTGATGAGAACATTTTGTAACCGAACTTGCGTAGTATTTTAACTTTTGAAAGCTATTCGTTACGCTGTTTTGACTGTTTTAAGCTTTAAGTGTAGTTGTAATTGTTTGCTTGAAAATCCCCGTTATACTCCTAACTGGTTTAATATAAGGTAAGCAATCGTGCACCTGGCCTTTGTTCAAAGAGTTGAGCTTTCCGGTCTCCGGAAGGCTTGTACAACAACTCAGAGGCGTTGTTCTATGAAGTAGTACATTCTCGTGTCGTAAACTTAAGCTAATGTTCAGGCTAGTATAAAAGGAACTGGTGGCACTTTTTGAAGAAAAATCTCATACAAGACGAGAAACAAGTTTACGTATGGTACGTTATCATATCATTTTCTATCAACCAAGTTGGTTTGTTCTAATACCACGGCACCGTGTCTAACTGTTCATAGATATTGTAAGGGCTCCGAATATTATTTGATACATTTTTGAGTCGTATGAATTGTTAGCAAACTGC
>JAIPMN010014805.1:670-13693 GCA_020650975.1 Apostichopus californicus
GGGGGGGGGGGCTGGGATGGGTTGATGGGAGGTGGACTATATTTCTGTTTCTTCTTTTCTAACTAGGTATGCACTCCAGGGCAGTTTATGCTTGGTCATTTCGTTGAATTCTTTGCATGATTGCATAAACCAAAAGTCAAATGACCAGTTTTCCTTTTCATATTCCTCATTGTCCGTCGCTGGAAATTTCAACCTTTTCCCTCGAAATTACAAGAAGGAACAAATTCTAAAGTTTGAGTTAAAATGTCATAATTTGGATAGAAAATGCCGAAATTTCGGTACGAACAACACACGTTTAAAGATTAGGATATTAGTTGAAAAGTCAGTGAAGCTAGAGCAGACACATGCCACCCCCCTCTTCCCCTCTTCCTATGCCTATGCCAACGTACGTAACAATGAACATGATTGCATTATTGTACTGTATTTATCATAAGGTTCTGGTATGTTGAACTAATTTAAAAGTACTCCAAGGGTTCGTTATGACCTATGTATATATTTGTGAGAACGACAGTTACCAGACGTTCATATTGCATATGATGATATAATTCTATTTTTAGTGTGTGTGACAAGTAACCTTTTGCGACAACTACTCCGCCTTGGGACAAACTGTAACATTTTCCTTATTTTACTGCAATTAAAAAGAAGCTAAATGTTATGTTTAAATAACGCTATATGCCTGATGTTAACCAATCGATTCCTATACACAGGACGTTATTCTTTAATGTGATATTAAAACGAACTCATCAAAGAACTTTGAAGTATATATAATTGGCTAAAAATTTTCAAAATGTGACACCAAGCGCCGGTCTCCACTTCCCGCCCTAGCTACTACTTGGTACTCTGATAAATGTATTCAACTATAATGCTTGTAAATTGTAATCACTATTTAGACAGGTTTCGGCAACTTTATTGTAAAGACAGCACTAAACAACACAGTCGAAATCAGTGAGCTCGGAACAACTCCGTCTTGTGCACGAAAGTAGATGTCGTCAGCATCTCGGAGTTGAAATATAGCTACCGACTTTATATCCATCGCGAATCAACAACTAACTAACTCGTCTTCGTAGGCCAAACTCACGGTGGTTGTACGATATGAATATATATATTAGTGCTTCAATAGGCTTAAGGCCTTTATTGTTAAGCTATAGGCACTACTTATATTACTGTTCATCAACTATTTTAGATTATGAACAAAGTTATTAGCGCAGTCTCCGGTCAGAAATCTCAAATCCTTGCATCCGAAACCCAGATCCGATACCGAGCCCAATTTCGAAACCAAGGGCCCAGTCTGGTTTCGAGACCGAAAATTATGTATCATCATGTAAAGAAGAACACTGTCTTCACTAATTACGGCTGCAGCTAAGCAGCTGTATGCCTGGGCAACACACATACGGCTTATAAGAAGTCTGTACCGAGTTATAGTACAACTTAGGAAGCTGGCTAACAACCAAATGATGTATATGAGTCATCCAAGATTGACCCTGGGCACGAAACACCAACCTAAGTTACAGGTGCACAGATACACACAGGCATGCTAATTAGTTTGTACTCACCAAACTGGGCCTGAGAGTCCAACTGATGGTTTCGTTAGTCTAGGCTCACTTCGGTGGTCACTTCACACGATAAAAAACGTACTCTCGTAACTTGACTTTTTTTAAGGGAGGGGAGGGGTGTGTGGGGATTGAGGCCATGAGTCATGGGGGTGGGGAGGGGATGGAATGAGATATGTAAAAGATATGTACGTTAGTAACACGTTACCAACATATCGATCATAACATTGCGAAAACTAAGCAATGTGTTCTTTAAGCGACATAACCCTCACAACTGGAAAATAATTTTTAAGAAAAAAGAAATGTCCAACTTGTAAGTTTCTAAATAAAGCATACATTTATTTACTTTCTTACAAATGTTTGGTATGAATGGCATCTACGAGTGAGAAGGGCTAGTTTAGGACCTGCAAACTGGATAAGATGTTGATTCATGCCTTTAAATACTCACTTTATAAACTTTTAAGTTCTTTCTTTTGAATTTCAAATATTTCTTTAGCTCGATTGTACATCAATATTTCCGGATATAATAATTCTCGAACGGCAGGGTGTGCCATTAGCTGATTCTTTGCAATAGATTTAAGAAGTTTCTTATTCATCGTCTTTTTGTATGTTCCAGCATTATAATCTAACGTTTGACAGGTGTCGAAAAATGGCAGACCGTAGGCTTGCTGCAACATTTTTAGTGACGTTTCCATATCTTCCGTTAGACCAACCACAGAGAAATGTTTATCGAGACCAGCAACAAGTGTTTCAACGTAAGTGGTATTTTGACTGAGGAGGTAAGCCTCTTCCAATGTTCTGTAGTTCATCTTACATTCCCAATTCACATATTTGGTACAATCAATATCTGTGAAGATTTCGTTCCAGAGGATACTTTTAGTCCTCAACGCCCACTCCGTGATGGTATGTGTTCTACAGTCTGGTATACCTGGAATGGTCTGGTTGAGTTCGATGCAATAATAATAGTTGGATACCATCCTGTCGTACGGTTCTCGTAATATAACAAACGTTGAACATTTCTTATCGCCGATTATACCGTGTATCAGATCACAGAATCCAAAGCTGTAGTCACCCATAAACAGAGATGTACTATTCAAGATACGAAAGTCACCGTTGAGGATATCCTGGGTGACTTGAATCCTGCCTTCAGTGTGAAGCAAGAAAGGTTCGTCTCTAACAAGATGAGACGCCACCATATTCATACATTCCTTCATGGTTGTACCGCCGCTTTTGGGAACGTGCATAAAATTGATAACAGTATTCTGGAATTGTGGCCGTTTCGAGGAATACATAAAATAATTCGGTAGGTTGTTACAACTGTTCGAACGGTGCAGGACATGGCAATCCAATGGTATGTCATCTTGATAAGATGTCAAGTGAGGATGACCATCCCTGCCTTGTAGCATTCTATGAACTGACGAACTGGCACTGTGAAAGTAAAGATAGAAATAACATGTGTTTTGACATGTTTGCACGACTGGTGCACATTTAGACCCATATATAGGAGCAGAACACATTTAGGCTCATAGCTAGACTATGGCAAGGGCCCGGGGCCGTGACCACCACATCCATGCCGACTCATGTGTCCCCAGCCCACCACCCCTCTCCACCCATTTTCCAAAAGTGTTCAACACGTGATCCGCAATTAAGGTGTATAACCTACATTAAAATTTGATAATGCAATGAGTGAGTGTATACTATACAGAGCTATTAATAAAATAAAATAAATGTTTTTGTTTCTTACCTCTGTTGCAAGTTTATTTTAGTTGTTGTATACTGGTTGACCAGTAACATTACTAATAAAAATGAAATAACAGAAACTTGTCCAGTGATCCACAACAATCCATGCGGAGTAAAACTATTAAAAACCGCCAATATTTGTCTCGATTTTCCCAGTTTAAAATGGAATCCAACCCAATATTTCATCGTTTCTTCAATAACCGCCATGATGATAAATGGAGTTTGCAAGACAAACGGGTTTGGTTTCCATAGTATAGAACCGGGTCAGTGAATTTCTTTATAATCAATGTAGAATTATTCACAGACGTTGTGGTCATACTTTTACTCGTGACGTCTGCTACCATTGTGACTGTTTGTTGGACCTTTCACTGGCGTGACTAAATACACATTCATATTTATCACTAGAAATATAGTTAACCACCACTATAGTCTGCTTTCTTTGTTAGATGTAACTATATCTCGCGCTCTCTCTATTCATATACATATTGTCTTTGGTATTGGATACTCTACACAGCTGCTCGAGTTCTTTACATTGATTCATAAACCTTCTAAGATGCTTTGCGTGATGGGGTCTGTTGACACCGACGTATCCACAACCCACTACGCAAATTATCCATAAGTAATGATCTTATTTGTGCAGTAGATATATCGACGATTTTCATAATTTCTCATATTGAATGTCTCATATGTTGTATGTATGTATCGGTCAATTATGCTGGAGTAGACAGGGAAGGTCTACTTCCCAATTTGAAATGTGAGAGAGAATTTATAGCAGGTGATTTGGTGGCAGGGACTTGGGTCGGGAGGGGTGGCTGGCTGGCTGATAGTCGCCAAAGAAGAAGGATAAACAAAATTAATATATTGGAAGTATACTTTACCACAACTTTATTATGTTATATACAGACAAACGCGTCCTATATAAGATAATTAACAAGACATGTGATCACATAACAGTTTAAAATAAACGTAAAAAAAGGTTACTTACATTTGTTGTACAAATACCTCGTTAATTGGACGTTGGTTGGTAAATAAAACTCCTATTGCAAACAGAATAATCACAGATATTTCGCCCACGACCCACCTGGTGGCACCTGTGCGGTTCTCGGCCATTTCCAATTAAGCGAGTCAACATTTACGTAAATAGTTGCCCGATGTTCACTGTTCAAATTGCACGTTCGAAGAGAGAGAGCGAGAGAGAGTGAGGGAAACTGAGAGAAACTAATGGAAGGTTATGAAATAGGTATATACACATACACCCTCGTGTTATCTTATAAACGTTAGGAAGGGTTTCGTTTGTATCCGCTTAATTATCTTCCACACAGACAGATGGACCATCGCCCTTTCTGCGATAAGGACTATACTTCCTGTGTGCAATTCATCCTGATAGTCTGAGCCGAATAAGAGAATTAGAATAGTTTACATCCGCCTGAAAGGTTTGAAGATTGTCGAGAAATAGACGTAAAATTGGATCTGTTTGAAGTGTCTTTCATTGGACTGTAAAGGTTGGTTGGGGAAGGGGGGGGGGTTGAGACTGATTTAGGTCGCATGGACCTCTTTTGAAGGGCAAGAGGCAGATGATAGATTTACAAAGTGGGAGCTCAGGAGGGAAGGCCCTGGGGTCGTTGATCCCGACTCGCATGTAGAGGGTCTGTGGTCCCCCCCCTACCCAATTTCCGAAGCAAAGCACATTTTTAGACGTCATTGATGCATTTTATGCAAGTTTATAATTAGGACACAAACTAGGTCTAAATTAAGGCTGTGATAATAAATGCTCATAAAATAGAGCGGAAATCCCCCGACTGAACCCTTTCTTCCCAGAGTGACGAAGGAGGTGGGCCATGTCACCCCCACCCCACCCTCACCCCACCAGACCCCGAGGCCCCCACCCACGTTGGCTTAATTCAGTCATCATCATTCCTTTTGATGGTTGAATGTTGTATAAGATGAAATAAACTATGGTTTAACAATCAGGAGGTTTGAAGGTGATTTAAGGCCTTTTGAGAAAATTCCTGGTTGGAACAGGAAGATTTGACAAGAAGGGCTCGCTGATGGGTTGGGTAGTACTATGTTAAATGGTCACCTCTTCTAGCTTGAAATCTAAATGGTCATGGTATTGCATGTGTCGCGATAGTCCATTAGCGATTACATATCAGTTGCAGAAGCATACGTAGGCCTATGTGAATCTGTTAAGACTTTGCCATACCAAGAGTCAATGTTTTTACGACATATGCTCATGACGAAGGATCTCCCTTTGGTTGCAAATTCCATGTCATCGAACTTTTGATGACCTACAATACCCATTAAACTTCTTTTTTGTTCAATTAGAGTGATATTCGACTATTAAAGATAAGAAAATTACACAACAATCAGGACATGGGCACATATCCGTTTTTTTGCTTTAATTGTTGGTAAAGATACAATCTTGACGTTACGTAATAGGATAGGCAATTATTTCTGCATCAATTGAAATGACAGCTATACCATGTGGAAAGAATAGAGGCTTCTCTTACAATTAACCAGTCTAATGTGTGGTTCAATAGATAACTTAACTGAACCCGTTGTTGCTAGTGTATTACACCAAACATTAATGTTGCGTCAAGGAAGGGCAAGCTCTTTCCTCTTAATGTTCTAAGTCACTCAATTAAAGAGGGGAAGGGGGGGCGGAAGTTCACCCCTCACACCCCTAAATCTGTGTCTGACCACGCAGGAGTGGTCAAATTCTTCCACGGTGAACTTAAACATTCGGATTGAGAGTAAGTCCCCCCCCCCCCCCGACAGAGGTATGGCGATATCAGTTTAGGTCCTTACCCCAATCCCCTCCGCTCCTATGCGCTGTTCTGGGACCGCCATATAACATTCCCATGCAATAGACGATAGTTTACCTCAGCATCATACCACTTTCTCAAATACTGAGACAGGTTCAGGCATCCTTATCATCACTGCAGTGCAGCTATTAATGGTGAAAGAAGTTGTTTCGAAACCAAACCCGGTCCCCAATTCGCAAATCAGAAATAACAAGTCCACAGAAGACTCCGCTCATCAAAAGTGTACAGCAGCAATTTAGGTCAAAAGAAACTGGTTCCTGTCGGGGTTTTGAACGTTGCGGACTTGCGGATCGACGGAACACTCTTAAAGCAGGTGGCTGATGCGGAACCGCCTCTAGTTAGCTAGTTGGCTCTGAACGAGACATTGTCATTGCCGAATGCTAGTTGAAATATATCGTTGCTTCAATATTTCCATACAATGCCGCTAGTAGTGTTATGCGGATTCCCGTCTTCAGGGAAAACTAAAAGAACAAATGAAATAAAGAAACAACTTGAAACGAACGACAAGAAGGTCATCGTAGTTAGTGAGCACAATTTTGGAATCGATAAGAATTTGGTATACGCTGGTGAGTTGAAAACTATTTCAACAGTCATGAACCTAGTAAGTTATCGTTAGGACTAGTTTTGCGACACAGTCAATGCGCAAGAGATGTACAGTATAGTGCACGATAGACTCGTGCTAGTTTGGATATGTAGTGTTATCGTTGCACTGTACATTTGGCCGCGTCCTAATTTTACGATGACTTCGGTTTACAAAAGGGTCAGTTTGCGTCTCGGAACAGGTCTATTCCACATCAACTTTTCCCCAAAACCTGGTTCTGGTAGTTATTTGATAAATCTGGTTTCATTATTCTTTGGCACTTGCAGTCACTGTGTATGATCTTTCTGCCTTCTCCTATATAATAATTGCTTTGCGGCATACTGTACATTGGGAGGTACTGTAGTGTCTATGACCAGTCAAATTGCAAGCTTCTTTAAACCTGACGAACTGTCTTAATGGAAAATAAGGAATATGTCTCAGGCTGGTCTAAGAAGCAGTTTTCAACTACATGCTAGCAGGGATGAATTTTCTTAACATGTTAATAATATTGTAGGAAACAATTCATCATATGGTTTAATGCAAAATGGGACTATTGCTACATCTTGCTGTTTAGACCAACTGATGTTTTCACCTTCAAAAGTTTGATGTCTGCTGAGAAGTTTGTTAATTTTCATGTTTTCTGTTTTCTTCAGACTCAAGGAAAGAAGTGAGCTTGCGTGGTGATTTAAGATCTGGTGTCTTAAGGTAGGAACAGAATTTCTGCCAGAAAATTGAAGCTTGCCCAATATAATACTGTAAACAACTTCTAAACATGACGTAAATTCCCTTATAATAATCTTATTGGTCAGTCTATTTGAAATGATAATTATTTCAGTGGTCACATGAAACAAAAGAAGTGGGAGAGGTTGATATTGAGGGGATGTGGAGGGGAGCTCGGTTGAAATCCAATGTTGAAATGAAGGGGAATTTGTGTTTATAACCAGGTAGACATCAACAACATCATGATCAATTACGGATTTGAAGGAAATTTATATGAAAACTACTGACAAGTAGACACTTATAATTGAGAAGGACGAAAATGATATATTATCATTGCATCATATTCTGTAGCAAATGCAAGAATAATTCTCATGAGAAATGTAGCCAGATATTACTAATTTATTTGCCAGATGTTCTCTGTTTTTATCTTGTTCTGTGGTGAGTATTGTTATGACAAAAATACCAATTCGAAAGATAATAAGATCAGTTTTAATCATTTTCCCCATTTACAGGGAAATATCTAAAGAGACAGTGGTCATCCTTGATTCGCTTAATTATATAAAAGGTGAGTTCTTTGCCTTGTCTTGGATTCCAATACATTATTTCCTGTTACATTATTTCCTGTAGCCCATAATAACTTCATGTTTATTCATGATGTTGTGCATGGAGGTTTGATTTCAAAAGAGGTTGTTGACTATGTACAGTATCTGCAACACAGGTTTGATACGAGGTGTTCTTCATCACTGTGTCACTGAAACAATTTGAAAGAGATTGAATTACAGTTAGAGATTGTTTATTACAGTTAGAGATTACAGTTAGAGATACTGTAGAGAATTACAGTTAGAGATACTGAAAGAGATTTAATTACAGTGAAAAAAGCTTTATTAAGAAAAAATACTTTGCAGAAAAAAATAACGTGTGTACCAAAGAAACAGCAACACAGTACAGTATTAAGTAAATAAACAGAAATAATGTTATATGGTCACCTGGTGCAATCTTATTCTTCATTTTGCTTGCAAATCAACTACAGTATGTTTTAAATAATTGTTGGTATGTTTGACATTATTTAGGGAATTGAGTGAGTTGATTAAAATATATATACTGAGGGGGCAGATGAGGTTGAGAAGGGTGGAGGGTGTGTGTTTTTTTTTTTGGGGGGGGGGGGTGGGGTTATTACTGTATTAGTAGTACTGTTGCTGGTTTGACAAGTTCAATTCTTTAACCTTTGAGTAAATTTAATATGTTCCACAGGTTTCAGATATGAGCTATTCTGTGGTATCAAGTCAGCACAAACACCCCATTGTGTTGTAAGTATAACCAGTGTCTCCTCACTGTCAAAACTGGCTGTTTTTGTACTTGATAAAATCATGTTTTAATATTTTCCATATTAAATATCACTCATCTTTGAGCATTGCAGTTGTGTTTCAAGTTTGGTCGATGTAAAGTTTACCATGCACATACGTACCGAGTGTTTCTCAAGATCAGGATCCAGTCATTTTTACGAGCTAATGACACTGTTCAAGATTATATTCAACAAGTTCATTTCTATTAGTCAGTAAACAATGATTCTGTCGGATTCTAACAGAAAAGAAAAAGTGGCTATGTATTCGCAGCTCAGTCAATGGAAAAGTTTATCCATTAGTCAGCATTTCTTGTAAAGAATGACTTCAACCACAAATTTCCTGTTTCTTACAGTATGTTGTAGACCAGTGGTTCTCAAAGTGGTCCCTGCCGCCCCCCGGAGGGCACTTGGAAGTCTCAGGGGGGTGCTACAGGGTACACGGGGAGTAGGGGGGCATTGGCACTGATTTGGGGGTCCCTGGCGATTACAACACATCACTGCAGCGATTTAGGGCACAATAAGGCATCCAGTTCGTCTTGGAACAAACAAAAAGAATTTTGTGACCCAGAATTATCCAAAAATGGTATTAGAAATTCAATAACTCCACCCCAAGGTCCAATTTCTTTCTCGTTTGGATTATATTGTAGCACAAACATCCCTTGTAACTTATAAGCGCATAGCGCCACCATTTTAGCCTGTCATTTGTGGTATTCCCTGAGCTGGTCACTGATTGCAAAGTCGAGGGGAGTGGGTAGGGGGAGGGGGGCATTGGGACAGTTCAAGATGGTCGAAGGGGCGGTCGTCTAAAAAAGTTTGAGAACCACTGTTGTATCAGTTCAAGTTGTTTTTCTATACCACTTTTAATTTCTGAGATATGAGCTTTCAAACAGATCATGTCCATAGGTTAATGTGGTAAGCTTTCCAGATGCAACTCAAACTCAAGGATAAATTATCTTGAATGTCATCCAAGAATTTATTATTTGAATATATGAAATAATTAAAGGATCATTCCAGAGAGTTAACATATTTTAATGTGAGTATCTTGAAAAACTGAATATGCTAGACACATTATTACATCACAAGCACTCAAATGTTTCAGTCAATGCTTAAAAGCTAAGACTTTGTGTTTAGAACCCTAGAGACTTCTGCCATCCAAATCGCATTCTTACTTGTCCCTTGAACACTTTAATGTTAATATCTCAAAAAATTGTCCCTACCAGAAGTTTTAGGACAGTGAATTCAAACAAGCCATAGATTGATCTGACTGTACCTCAAAGGATACAGCTTTGAACTGTCAATTAGCTGATCCAAATATTGAGGGAGATAGAGACAAGAAAAAAAATGAACCCCTCCCCCCCCCTCCCCAATTTTTAACCAGTCTGATAAATTTGCAATGACAAAGACCTTTGTGAAAACTTTTCTTCAGGCCCCTCTAATACTGGTATATAATTCTCCACCTCCTTCTTGTTCCTATTTTCAGGTCCACTGTGATGTGAGTGATGACGATGCACGAGAATGGAATGAAGGAAGACCGGAGGGTGAACGATACAACCAAGATGTGTAAGATCATTACCATTCAGGGCATAACTAAAAATGTCAAATTTTGTGCAGCAATTTTGAAGGTTTTGAAGTTTGCCTTTTATAAAGTACTTTATTGTGTCCCCTGTTTACAAACTGTTGCATCTTTGCACTCGTGCAGCAATTTCCTAGTATTTTGCAATGCGATGCTACTTGAATCATATTATTCCCTGGGATTTACAATCTGTAGTTGTCATGGCACTAGTTCTTTTTTTGACATAAAAGAATCATTTCACTGGAAAGCAAGTCACTGTATCATTTTCCTTCTAAAGGTTATGTTCAATTCTTGTGTCCAATTTCCATTTAACTGAAAAAGTTTAGCTTTTACAGATCTCCTTTCCAGTACCTGCAGTGCATTAACTCAGGTAACTTTTTGTTTGCTGGAAGTTTTAGTTACTGTAAAGAAGAAAATGAAACATGATTCAGATGCAAGATTATACTTTTCCCTCTTTCTTATTCTCTGTCACTTGTGTCTCTCCATGATTGCATTATTTATACCAAATACGGTGACAGGTTTGATGCGTTAGTAATGAGGTTCGAACCTCCTGTGGGCAAGAATCGGTGGGACAAGCCTTTATTCTCTCTGAAGAAAGACGAAAATGTCGACTTTGATGCTATCAGTTCAGCGCTGTTCAATACCAAACCTCCTGCTAGAAATATGTCCACTGTATCGGTGAGTACAGTATACGCATGGTGTGTATTAAAGACGGGGGTGGGTGGCCATATGTCCACTGTAAAAAGAAAGATGAAAATGTTGACATTGATGCAATCAGTTCAGCGCTGTTCAATACCAAACCTCCTGCTAGAAATATGTCCACTGTATCGGTACGTACAGTACACGCATGGTGTGTATTCAAGACAGGGGTGGGTGGCCATATGTCCACTGTAAAAAGAAAGATGAAAATGTCGACTTTTATGCTATCAGTTCAGCGCTGTTAATACCAAACCTCCTGCTAGAAATATTTCCACTGTAACGGTACGTACAGTACACACATGGTGTGTATTTAAAGACGAAAGAATTGCTCGTTATCCTCCAAATGGTAGAGACTATCAAAATTAAGAAATATTTATATTTAACATTTCCTCTTTTTCTTTCAGCAACCTCTCTCTTCAACTAACTTTCTATATGAACTTGATAAGAAGACCCAACAGATAGTTACGGTAGCTTAATCTTTCTTTCAGGGATGGGGGAGGGGATGGGGGAAGGGATGGGGTAGCGAATGGGGGAGGGGATGGGGGAGGGGATGGGGGAAGGGATGGAGGAGGGATGGGATGATGAGGATGGGCATGGAGAGTGAAACAGTTTTGGAGGATGTTGGAAAACCTAGGTTAAGATGAAGAAATAAAAGATCTGTAAGGCGTAGAACAGCAGGATTATTCACGTTTCGAAAACTGGGACTTTGAGTTGAAAGAATATTGTCATATTTAAGGGGTGTAAGAGTTAAGGGGCCATTGCAGGTCTACCATCCTTTTATTGGTTACTATGGCAAAGGCTCAGTAAGCTTGTAATCTTGATGGCGTGTGTTTTTGTGACGGCCAGCTTGTAAACACGATATCTCGAGAAGCACAAGTTGAATCAATGTCTTACTTAGTAGAAAGATGCCCCATGATTGAAATTGGTAGAGGTCAAAAGAGGTCAGCAGGTGTCAAAGTTTGAAAATGTTTCAAACATGATAATTTCAAAATTTAAAGCTACAATAAATCTGTCCAGTCTCCAATGGTACGACATTCCTTTGGTGAACATAGTTTGGTCAAATTAAGTTCAGTGTTTTTTTTGGTGAAGGGGCTCTAAAAGTCTTTAGCAGAATCATACAGTCATCCAGGATCGGTCAAGGAAAGTTGATTTAAGCACACTTGAGCGGCCTTGTCCAGTTTCATCCTTCGACCTTCAAGGGTCAACAGGTTATCTCATACGGTGGAAAAATTGGCTCAAGGGGTCAACCGGTTTAATATCTCAATTGGTCTCAAATTGGCAACTTGTTTTGTGATTTATACCAGATGACTTGTAGGTTGTCAAAATATTTAACAGTGCATTTAAACAATGTCATGTAGAGCTCTCAGTCTATAGTAACAAATCTTAAAGGGATTTGCAAGCTCGAAATACAATCTATGTGTCTACAGTATATTTAACTTAGGAATTGGAATAATAATTCTATACTGTAAAGTCCTTACCAGTGACTTAAATGGTCAACGCTTTATCAACATGATAACTGATTCCTGATACCTTCCTCTATATGTTGTCGCATTAGTCAATATATAATCCTCTTCAGTTTGGTGTGCACAAGTTCATGAATAGGAACATGTATGGGCTTTACCACACTATGAATATGTTCAGGTAGCGTAACCACAAACGATTTTAATTTCATGGTTCATTTAATGATTAGTTTGCTTATAATTGTTATTAGTTTTTACCTGCAACGTCCTTCTACTTCATACAGTATGCACAGCCTTATTTCAGTCGGGACACTTTCCAAAGTTATCTCTTTATTGAGAGCAGTTATTGATTTGTTTGTCCACATTAATAAAAATTCAACAAACAAACAATGATCAGACTAATACTTTTGAAAGGTCTCAAAGCCAAGGCAGCAAGGAACCGCTATTTAAGCTTTCTTTTTTTTTCTGTTTTGTAAACTGTTGAGGATACCCACAATCTAATGTAACTATATTATAGTGTGGTATGCTTTGTAT
>JAIPMN010014806.1:0-15191 GCA_020650975.1 Apostichopus californicus
AAAACAATCTACAGGGCATCTACCTACACATACGCCAACTTGACTGCATAAGTTCCCATGGATGCCAAAGCATTGGAAACAAAAAAAGTCTTTACCAGCCTGACAATGTTATCACAACTTTATAAGCCTCCCCTTTGTGTTTTTCTATTAGTTTTCTTTTGTTCTATTCATGGCTAAGATGTGTAGAAGCAGCCAGGTGCAATCAACAGACAGCATTATAAATGTACTTGAATCTCTTGGGAAGTTTGTGGCTTCCGATACAACATTCTTACCACAGTGTCTCTTTTAAGTGTAATGTAGAGGTCGCAGTGCTAGACAGTACCAATGTTGTAGGTTCTATGTATTGTAGATGAGAAAGTGCAGAAATAGACCGGAGACAGGTAAGAAAGGAGAAAGGAAAAGTGATAACTTAAGGCCTAACACTCTCAAGGTTGCTATATGTATTGGAATGGTAGATTTGGAAGGAAAAGGGCAGAGACCCGGTGAGGGTAATGGGAGGGGGGGGGGAGGGTGAAGGCACAGTGTAAAAATATTACTAGTTCTCAAGGGCTAGGTATGTAGACATGAGTGCATGTGAGAGACAGGTTAATAGAGACAAGTAATTGCAAACATAGGATATTAAATTAAAACTTGTGGGACACAAAGTTCTTTTTGTCATCATAATCTTATTTTTAATAAGACGGTAATTTGGAGCAGCTGACCGGTTGCAAACTGTACAGTATGTATCTCTTCCTTGGATCATCACTGACAAGTCAAGAGTGATAAAACAGTGCAACCCAATGCAAAATGCAGCTTTACATATGACTACAATTAACAAAGTTAGTGTTTTTCTCTCAGAAGATGAGAAGAGGATGGCTGTTCAGCACATACAGGTGTTTCTGATACAGCAGGCGGCGCTAACAATCCTAGAGGCTCAACTTGGGGGTTCCCGGTTAAAACTGCCCCCGCACTGAGTTTTCCCCATTGTCGTGGGTGCCATGTATTCTTAGACTGAAATTCACTCGGTTACGATTGACGAGTTGGAGACATGACAGGTTTGCCCACAGGCTTTTTACATTTGCACAATTAATGTAGCATTGAGCACCTACAGAATTACAGTAGTATTAGCAGTACATGGTTTGAGCTATACAACACACAGCATTCAGCCAGCTTCAACTGTAACCTCAAAATTATATATTTTTTTAAATATTTTTTTTCTTAAGCAGACAGTCAGATATTCCTTGCATGTTCTGTAGCATATTTATCAAATTTGATCAGGGTAGAGAAAATGTGTTATAAACTGAAGATTATATGCAAAATATTATGACATTGTTAACCCTTTTAAGCTGGCATTCAGCCATTCATTCATGATTACTTTCAATCACCAGATTAATACTTACCTTTGGGCTATGTAGGATGATAATGCTGAGTAGAAATGTAGGACTGAATTTACAAATGAGAGTTGTGTGACTGATTGTATACAATAATACTCCACCTTTTTACAATTCACATTAAATTAGTACCTAGCATGCAAAATATTCAGTGAAAATCATTTTTGCTCCCTAGGTTATTAGTCATTTTTCTACTTTAAAAGGATTGATGCTATTAAGTATAAAATCCTTTTGTTTTCTCTTTTGTTTTACTACTGCCTATGTATAAACAGCCCGGGGTGGGGGTGGGGGGGGGGGTGGGCGAGAAAGACAGAGGAGAGGGAAAAGGGGAAGGGAAGGAGAACAGCAGAGGGATGAAAGAAAGGAGATGATGATAATTAATCACCTTGTAGTTACAGAAAGACAAAGGCTGCATTATGAGTAACTTTCTAATACTGCTAGAGGGTCCAGAATAATAACAAATGTCGCGGCCTGCATAATAAATAGCAGCCATGGAAGGATGAGGGGGAAGGAAATGATGAGAGAGATACTCTAAATAATTAGAAGAATCAGATGAACTGACTGTTAATTAGTACCTAGTATTAAGACAAATAAACCCAACTAACTTACTATTGAGAGCTAAGAAAATTTAAGCAGGGTTTAGATGTAGCGGAGGTGCAAACGGAAGTATTTATTGAGATTTGATCAAGAAACATTAGAACTTGAATCTTGAGGTATAAAATCAAAGAGAATGTCATCACAATAGTACTAATACTGTGAGTGTTAAATTAAGCTTAAATAATCACCCTGCTAACATGCAACAAACAGCTTGAATATAGCTAAACATTCAACAAATGGTAAGATAACTGATCTGTCAACTGACTTTGACAGATAGACAGACATTTAGACACCGTTGCCATGACGACATGAGCACCAGTGAATTGGATAAACTAATCTCTGTTGGTTTAAAGGTTGTCCTCCTCCTCATCATTGAACTAATATTCAAATCTCATTAAACACACCCAAACCTTACTGGAACTTACCTGTCTCCTATACATATATGCACTCTGATCTACCTAGCCTACAAACTGGTTACATTTAAAAATTTCTTTAAACCTAACAAGTTTAAACTCGAATCCTTAAGATTCTTATGGACCGTACGTTCTGAGGGGACCAGTAGAACCCATGTGACCTTCAGTAAATACTGTAAAGCCCATGATAACATAAACTACTGATATTTGCCAAACATTTCCTCAAAGTTTTTAAAGCAACCACTTCATGGAAGCTCTCCTTTAGAGAAAGATTACATATTAGAATGTTATTTCTAAAGTGTAAGTATAGAACTCATAAACTGCTCTAAAATATAGAAACTTGAGGAATTAATTGTATACTGGAGATTTGTTTTCTTTGATATGCTAAAAGGCCTCTTCAGTGTGTATTTCCTGATTTCCCTTTCGAAATGAGTGTTAAAACCCTGTTTTTAAGAGGCCATTACACACTGTATTAATTACCTGGTTTAAGTTCATTTTGATTGACTATTCCCCGGTCGAAGATTACGGCAATTTGATTTGGAAACTTGTACAAAAACCATTTCTTTACATATATTTGTTCAAATATGAAATTCATATTTGATCAGGTTTTTGTAGCTCTGTAAAACTTAACGACTGCCAGTCAAAGTCAGTTGACTCAGTTTGAAACTGTATGCGAATAATATCAAAGCTAGTTAATTAATTATATTTAATTGATTCAATATATACAAACTGGTCCTTCATGAGCCACTGAGATAAAATGGCTATTTACATATTTATGGACATTTAATTTTGAAAAGTTATTAATACCTTTAGACAGCATCAGCTAAAATCTTCATTTGTGTGTGTACTCTTTAATTCTAAAGCCATGCTTGGTTTTGCAATGAAATCTGCTTGCTTCAACTTGCTATCTCTACTTAAAGCGTTGTGTTTCGCACGAAAGGGGAAACATGTGTATGTGAAAGTAGATTAGATTTCAACTACTTTCAGATGAAGCAGGCAGTTGTTTTCGAGTCTGACATGGATACTGTCGGCTAGGCCTCTCCAAACGGGTAATATATGATATGCCTGCATACAATCATGTCAAGTAGCCTACTGTAGCCTACCAGGGGAAAACATTTCTCGTATCCAGAATGATTGATATTCTGATGAATTTCACTGGAATATCAATTTAAAGAGGTTAGGACTAGTGTGATAGAATACGCACACATCCTTTTAATAACTTATTTATCAACGGGATTCCGCAAACGAGGGTTATGAAAGTGGTTAGTGTCTGTGAGTTGTGCAAACCCAAATATCGGTATCAGTATCGGGAATGGAATATCGGGTATCGGCCAAAACCGATATTGGCGATATAGCACAACACTAACTATAATTTTGACTTAATTACGAGGAAAATTCTTTTTTGAATATCGAAAATGGGTCCTGAATACTGAAAATTGTTTAAAGGTCTACGGAAAACTAGGAACAACATTGTCCTAATCACTCTAATAGGCATTACAGAACATGAATATAGCTGCAACTCCCATCAAAGATTGACCATTTGACAAGTCTTTTCTTAAGTCTAGTTTCATTTATGAATAAACATTAGCTAATTATGCACATTGATGGAGTAAAGGGAGTGACTGCCTAATTTTCTTTTATGTTATTCCTGTTATAACAACCTTTGTTTCAAGGACACTAAACACAGGTTTGTGGCCTATGGCGATTTTTGGGAAATGTTTTGTTGTCTTCTCTGAAAAGAGGAACATCACTTTTATTCAAATGATTTATATGTGGGCATGTACTTAGGGGTTAACTTTATATTAAGGGCGAAAAATATAAAATTTTAATGAGCACAACACTCTACATCATAGTTTGCTAATATTTAATGAGCTTCTCCAGATTTTTCAAAACTTCAAGTGCGTATATCTTGGACACGAAGAGACCTTCTCGAAAAATTTCAAGATTTTGAATGAGATTATCACACACAATAAATTGTACTGAATATGGGGCAATTTGGCTACGTGCTCATATTACTTGAGTAGTACTGTTTCTTTATGCAGAGAGTTGATGTCAAGTGGACTCCAACGTTTATGTTGATGCTCTGTGTAATGCTCTACAAACCAACACAGACCATTCACATCATGTCACTAATTGACAAGGAAATTATTACAACTTTGTATCGACCGTGAATCAATTAACACAATTTTTCATTTTCACAAAGCTTGTGGGAGTTCTACAACCGGAAACTGTGACACAATACTCATCTAAAAATGAAGCTCAGACTAGATATGGATCTTCAATACAAAACACTAACCGAAACCAAAAGCGTCTATTCCGAGCGATGATCAAACTCTAAATTGAGTTTCTGTTTATACAGTTGACTTTACCTGCACTCACTGTATGTCTTGTAAGGCCTGCTCTATAACACACACACACACACACACACACATGCACACACGTTTTGATTGATACTTTGCTAATAGCACAAAAGCAGTAATTGATGTGTACCATGATACATAATCAATAACTCGTTTCGTCCATTAAGGAAAACAAATCTGCATTCAATTTACCTCCCAGTTGACACTTGAAGAATTAATCAAGACACAATTTCTGATCAGTCTTGCTATTACCCTCAAATAGAATTACTTTGACGAATCTAATCAAATTTATAACGGATAGTTACGTTCCAGGACTTGGTCTCTGATTGTCTTTATTTTATTTTCTTCCACCTACGCTAGATGGATACTCGAGGTTGCATGCTTGGAGGTGGATTTTGGGGTCTGGTGGTATATTAACTTAAAAGTCACACATATGCAGAAATAGCCTTCAATGTAAAGCAAAGAACTTGCAATTTACCTTACTGTAGCAACTGTTTTGACTGCAGGCTCCACATTAGGTGTTTATTCAACAATCCAGAAAATGGAATGTATATATTATTCTCTCTCAAAATGATATTTTTTTTTCTTTTCCTGCAAACCTGTTAAGAATTTCTAATTTTACTATTCCTGTGATTTTGGACGGATTAAAGAAGTTAATAATGGGGATTATGTCTGATTAAAACTGGGGATTATGTCTGATTAATGCTGGGGATTATGTCTGATTAATGCTGGGGATCACGTCTGATTAATACTGGGGATTATGTCTTCAGGTACCATACCTGGGTCCAATATGGTACCATCAGATGTTGACAGTTCATTTCAACACCAATGCACATGAAAGTCTTTTGGGCATCAACTACAAATTGTCTGCTTACGTCTAGGGGACTAGGTCTAAACCATCTTTTGTGCAATGATAGGCCATCCCATCTTATTGTTGCAAAAGCTGTTCCTTTGAGCTGAATGCATTTTAGTAGTAAAATTCCCTCTAAACTCAGAAACAGGAAGAATGAATAGAGACATTGACTCCATCAGAATAGAAATGACAATCATACAACCAAGGCGTTGTTCCATAACAACTCCCTGATACAAACATGTAGGGAAAGGTAACACCCTGTCACAGATGACCTGGAATACATTCACACTCCACTAGTCACTATGGAGGATAGAGACCATCACCATGGATACATTACATGAAAAGTACAACAGGTTCCAGTGTTAGTTTACAACTCAGTGTGTATCGTGTTTAGTTTATTGTACCTACAGTAGGGTTAGCCAACCACACAGATTTGGATCACTTGATCTCCTATAACATGGTCTGATAAAAAAAAGGGTGATTGCCCTCGCCCCCAGGTCAGATAGATAAATCTACCTCTGATCAGTGGGGAAAGTTGTTAACTTGTTTCCTAGGAGATATAAACACTATGTTACTGAATGCATTTCATGGTGTCTTACTATCCTCAACTGGGGTTTAAGGGAGTACCACAGGATATGAACAAAGCTGGAAATAATGGAAAGTGAGAATCAGAAAACGAGCATTTTTTTGCAAATTTCATAGATTTAACATTTTGGACGTTTGAACAACACAGCATTAACCACTGACAAAAAGAGTTCTGCTTACTATTGGTCAGTATTATAATGTAGGAAATTGAAACTAATTTGAATAATGACAGATTTTCAAGACTAATACTTCAGCTCAAATTTGTTCACTTCATAGTTGGAAAATAGATGATACATTACAACTTTCACAGACCTCTTGTTGTGTTTCACTCATCTAGTTTAAAGGGTTAAGTCCTTACCCTCTTCTTGAAAGAAAATGAATGGAATAGAAGCAAACTGATTGAATTTACAATGTCAAAGGACGACCATTTGTATTTTGCATTGGGGGGGGGGGGATAAGGGTGGGTTAATTACACATGTAATTGTCTCCAAAACTGTCCATTTGAAGAGTAAACCGTTACGTGATGGATGCTCCATTTGGCTTTCTTGACGCTATGAAGATGAGAGTACTTTGAACCATTCATCATTTTAATAAGGATTTCAGTGCTTGCATGCATGGTTACTTTCTCGATTAACAGGTGACTGATGAGAGAGAACAAATACCAGTTTAAAGCAGCAGTTAGTTTGTAATGAATTTGTGACAATTGCTTAAGGAAAGACATACAGTATGGTGGTACTTAAAGGAGCAATCTGTTTCTTCAGTCAGATACTGAAACTCAAAAGTTTACAAAGCTCTTCAAAGGAAAGCAATTGAAAAATGACAGTAAAATTAAATTACCCGAAACACAAAGTGTTCATGTTGTTACCACATTGGCATATCCTGGCTAGATTGAGGGTTTTCTAATTATCTGCAAATGGCTTGCAATGCATTATTGCATATATGCACAGCATTAAAACCCAAAGCAAATGAAAGCAAGCTGAAAATGATGACATTAAGCACACAATTACTTTACATGACATTGTAGGTCTACTGTTTCAAAACTTTGCTATCTGCCCCTAAGTTGTATTTCTATTTCACTTTGCATATTTGAGAAAAGGCTCTTTGAACATCTGAGGCTCACTGATTAAAGCGACTGGATTGTAGTCTAACACTATGACCATTAAGTGAGTTCCTCAAATGTGCATTCACCAAACTCGATAGGAAAACACAAGACTTTTATATGACATGCATTACAAATTTGACAAAGACAAATGGTGTCGAATTCCATGGTAGGATGCTTTGTTATTTATATGGAGTGTAATAGCAAACTTGTTTTATCTGAGGTATTCAAATGGATGAAACAATAACCATTATAACTGAGATTATTTTACAGACATCTACCCCCTCACCTTACCTCAAGTTCACGTTTACAATCTCCACACCAGGAGCACTAGTTTACTAGCCTAAAACAGATCATAATAATAATATACTTTCCCCAACTGCTAAGTCCCAGTAGATCGCTTAAACATTGACCTCCACAGTAACTTATATACAACAGAAACCTTACACCTGTTTGTGCATCTAATATGGATACACACATACCTCTACCAAGAAATGTATAAATATATATCTTGAAAACAGGAACAGCTGTAGAAACGTCTTCTTCTTTTTTCTTTCTTTTTTTGGACTATGACATAATCAAAAATTCTTTTTCTGGCTTGAATGATGCTTTCACTGAAGGGTACATATACCACACTACATACCACAACATGCGCATTATTAAGTGATTTATTTACATTAAATGTGGGTAACTCAACGATAGCATAAGCATGGATATCTTCAAAGAAACTTTGGACAAGAAGGGCCAAGTTGTAATTTGTAATCAATCCACTGTGTTGCTGCTTCAGTCAAATACTTGTGGACAATGTGGACACAAGTTTTCTTTATATCCCATTTTCAAGGTTCTGACCGGTGTTCTATTTTGCATCTGGCAAACATGATCTTTCTGACATGATCTACACAAATCTAGTTGAATCAATTCCCATTTGTCTTTGTGAAACCAAAAGGCTGAGAAATGCACATCTGGCAAAATCCTTCAATTACCCTTGGCAAGAGTCACAAGACTGCATCCAATTAAACAGGAATTGATACATCCATAAATTACATACCATATATATATACAACAATCCCTATTCCCTACTACAACTGGATACAACCAAAGACGAAACTGAAGCATACAGGAAAAATGTCACTGGGGACTTGTCTAGCCAAGCTGTATCAAAGATTGGTTTCGACCGTTTCCTGCAGCAGGAAAGCTTTAGACAAGCATCGGTAGCTACATACACCAACAGGGTTTATCCAACGGATGGCTGTTTGCTTGGTAAACTCCTATATGTATGAGTGCTGGGTTATTAAAACTGTAAGCAGTCGACAACACTATTGTGTGCAGGCAAAGACTGTCGTTTTCCATACTTGGTAGCAGCCAACACTTAAACTTTCCTATTTTATGCATGCATCAATCAATCAATCATAAACATTTATATATAGCTCTAATATCAACAAAATGTTGCCCAAAGGCGCTATGAGACAGTTACATGACATTAACTATTGTACGCTTGTTCAAACAGGTAATGTTTTACATGCATGTTCATAGCATGTTGATACGCAACTGATGACAAAAAGTTCAATCAAAGGTTTCAACTGGATAATGTGGTATGCATAAAGCTATGACAGCCTGTTAGCTTAGGGAAGCTGCTAAAAAGTTCTTCCACAAATTCTTATGACTGCTGCTGAGTCATGCAGATAGATGGAAGGAAATGACGAAGAAATTAATACAATCGACAAATAGTTAATATAATCGATGAAATGCTAATACAAGCTTTGAATGGTTAATATACTAGACGAATAGTTAATACAATCAATGAATAGTTAATACAACCGAAGAAATGCTAATACAATCACGAAAAGTTAATATACTCGACGAAAAGCTAATACAATCCACAAAAAAAGGTTAATACAATCTATGAAAAGTTAATATCATCGACGAATAGTTAATACAATCCACGAAATGCTAATACTAGCTATGAATAGTTAATACAATCGACAAATAGTTAATACAATCAACGAGATGCTAATACAATCCACAAAAAAGGTTCATAAAATCGATGAATAGTTCATACAATCGACAAAAAGCTAATACAATCCACAATACAATCTATGAAAAGTTAATTACAATCGAACAAACGGATTTCGTTAAGGCACAGAGCTGTTTGTCAAATACTGATGACATTCACGCACAGATGACCTACAATAACTGCTCACAGGAAGAGCTTATTCATAGAAAATACTTAAAAATGGTAGCAAAACAGTAAAGAGATTTACTTTTTAATAATTAACAATATGGGATATTATTATTATATGTGCAGGCCTCATTGACATACGGTTTATAATCCACTTGACTTAAAGTATAGAGAATTGTACAAATCTGTTTATCAGTAGATGCCAAATTATTAATTCTGTTTTCCAAATGAAGTTTATATAATGTAACTTAATTCACATCAATAATGATTGCACAACAAGTCCACTCACTTGGTTATCACAGCCTGCATGCATGGGTGAAATATGATAATTAACACTACCCAGGTCAACCAAGTACACAGGTAATTCGCAGTATATATGCAAATATAAACCTTGCTCATACAGGAGAGGGTACGCCAGTTGTAAAGCCAGGGAGACAGGAAGGGGGCACAGCCTCTCCCCCTCCCCCACGAAAATTTCAGGCTTTTTTTCTTTCAGAAAAAAAAGTTCTGATTCTCTCGGGAGAAATTTGGGGCCATTCTAAATATGAAGTCTAGCTACACCCCTAGTGTTAGCATCAGCATCACAAATTTAATGCACAGTTGGGAAGACGATGAAATCTTTTTGAATAAATGTTGCATGGGGTAGTGGTGAAGCCTTGAGTTGGGGATCATAAGAGTTCTACTTATACCATCAGAGAAATGGCCAAAGTCCACCCAAGTTTCTTCAATAATCATTATGTGTTGTAATAAAGGACAGTGAGCTAAGGAGAGCAAAACCATGCTCAACATCTGGATATCTCTTAATAATCTGATGGGTGTGTGTGTGATGCATAATTACCATAATATTGCATCAAAGGATAAGACCCACCAACCTCTACAAATTATCTATTCATGATCGATGTGCTTCCGTGCAAATGTAAGGATACTGAGTGCATTTTATGGATTAAAACTAATGTGTCCTCGGTAGGTGTTTTATCATATGGGCAAAGGAAAAACTGAAAATGGCAACGGGTAAAGTAGCCCTCACCCATGCTACTTTCAAATGAGGTAATTTTTACCCTTGGCAACCATCATCCATCTACGCACACATCACATGGTATAACTGAAAACACATGGCCTACTGTAACAGGTTTGAGAAACAATGCTAGAACTTTGGAATGTGAAAGCTGGGGAAAAACATTTATTTGCTATGAAAAATATTTATCATGTATACTCATACTTTCAGTTTCAGGTGAGACTACGAGGGATCAATTAACTAAATATTTGTACTTCCTCCACATGCATTCTCCTAAATAATGGGGAAATACATACATACATGTATGTATGGAAGTATACAACAACCTTTTCTGGTTTAACATCTCTGTGGAAGTAAAGCTTGTCTGTACAACATTGCTCTACCTACAGGTGTCTTTGTCTGTTACCTGGTATCCTTTATGCACCCTTAGGGGACTGGGTCACTCTAGGTCACTGACCCCTCAGTTTACCCTCTACATGTATGTATGGAAGTATACAACAACCTTTCCTGGTTTAACATCTCTGTGGAAGTAAAGCTTGTCTGTACAACATTGCTCTACCTACAGGTGTCTTTGTCTGTTACCTGGTATCCTTTATGCACCCTTAGGGGACTGGGTCACTCTAGGTCACTGACCCCTCAGTTTACCCTCTACATGTATGTATGGAAGTATACAACAACCTTTCCTGGTTTAACATCTCTGTGGAAGTAAAGCTTGTCTATACAACATTGCTCTACCTACAGGTGTCTTTGTCTGTTACCTGGTATCCTTTATGCACCCTTAGGGGACTGGGTCACTCTAGGTCACTGACCCCTCAGTTTACCCTCTACCACCCAGTGTCTAGAAGTATTTAGCAGGAATAGTACTCTTGAAATGCATAGATCATTGCTTAAAGGGTGTGAAGACTCACGCACAAAGAAACTTTTCATGCCGGTAATCTGACCTAGTTTCGAATGAGGTGTAACAGAAGTGATAGACACCACCATCGATCCCAGAAAATACACACACAGCTTGCTACCGTCAGTAATTAGACACAGGCAATGCATACAGCTACGGTCAATACCCACAACACAGTGTACATAGCAGCGTGGATATCCCAGGTCTAGATAAAAGATAACAAGGTATTAAGTTTCATTAACTGTCTGCATTTTGTAGCGACAAGAAGAAAACGTCATTTGCAAGCAATGGAAAGTTAACTTTTTCAGAGCGCGGCACGAGTCTTCAATGGGCGAGTCTTCAATGCCTTTAATTCCATATTATTCACAATTGAGTGCATTTTGTTATTGAAGTAAAAGACATACTGTATCACTGTGCAGATCAGGGTTTGTACAACCATGCAGAAAAAATAAACAATTCAATCTTATAACAACTGAACAATCTTTCCGCTTTGTCAACGAGGACGCCCGAGATAGTGCTTTGACCAAAAGTCTGATAACAAACTCTGAGCGTCTGCATCAAGGGGTTCATGTACTTAATACTTGTACAAGTAATAATACTTGTACAAGTAATAATTACTAAGTACGAGCCCAGACAGAATGATTGCAGACAATGCACAATGTAACAGCTGGGCTAATGGTTCAAGACTTTTGTCAAGTATGGACTCTTGGAATAAACACAAGAATGAAAAACTTTACTGGCAATCTGACTGTAGAGGATAATATTTGAATGGTACCATTATTATTAATCTTTCTATTGTATTGAACATCACAGCTGTACCAATAATAATACTATTGCACAAAACTATAAAAATTAGAACATTTCTTAGAAATATCTACAGTAGACTGCCAAACAAATATCACAGCTGGCTGGGTATAATTAACGAACAGCCTATACCGTAGTAAAATCTAATTGTGTGAATGGAATGGGGTATTTTGTACTGGGTGAACTTCAATGCCTCACTAGGTGATTAAAATCATGTAATATTCACACATTTTAATTATGAATGCATCTCAATCTGAATATTGTGGCATCTAAATGTGGTTAAACAGCCAATGACTGTAATTCAAGACATAAAAATATAATTTGTAGTTTGGACAAAGGAAAATACTTTTATCCCACAAGGTAACTATATTATTTGTGACTGGTCTCATATGCAAACATGCCACGGCATTGTTTTTCTTTCAAGTTCTTACAAGTCTCTTTTCTGAAACAGTTTTGTTCTTCTGTGTTGACCAATTCATTTCACAATACAATTTTAAGAACCCTATTATAACCCCCACCCCATCCCCTCCCCCAACTCTGTAAGGGTTAGCAAATAATTAAGCCAATTAGACAAAATAAAAAAAAATTACTGGTTACTTATAAAAGATGATTACAAGAAATATTTGAGAGGAAAACACAATCTGTCAACTGCTTATCTACTGTAAATAAATATTTCATTATCCATGTTCATGGTTACCCATGCATAGACACTTTCAAGATGCAAGTCAGTCCATTAACATGGTTGGGACGGATACGGACTATAGATTAGATTTCCTGCAGCAGGTTACAATTATCCATTTCATATGTGTGATTGGCTAATACTGTAATCAACTTACGATTTGAAAAGTGCATTGCCTTTTTGCGTCTAATTGTCTTTTTTAATGAGTGAATTCATGCAGCAAATTGACTTTGATGAATGATATAATAGAGGGAAATGGAAATCTCAAGGGAAGCTTATCAGCCTAATCACTTCTCATATATCTCAAAAAGATGTATCAATTCCTTTTACAGTATTTTTAACAGATTTTACCTTCCCAATCTCTCCACTCCCCCACTGCACCCACCAACCCCCCCCCCCACCCCTCAACCATCCCCCTACCATGTCACAGTCCAAGTCATCCCAAACAAAGAATATCAAATGTTCAACAGTCTCAGATGTAACTATGAGTGCACACATTTTACACTGCATTGGCAGCTCATCCATGTATACTCATACACGAGGTAGCAGCAGCACCAAAAAACAACCCATTTATTGTGTACACAAAGTTTATGATCAATGTAGTCTTCCTACTGCTACACAGATAATTAATAAGCTATCGACTTTCATGTTTTTGGATAAAGTTCTAACATGAAATTCCTGAACAGAAACAGACTATAACAATCAAATATATTTAGCAAATATTTAGCAAAAATATTTAATTTTAGCTCTAGTTGATCCATAACAATAGGCAAACATCTGAGTCCCATTTACCAGATAATTGCTATAACAAGTGTCTGGGTTAATGTACAATTAACATTGTAAATGGAACTATTGCAATCAATGTTGTCCACATTGTAGCCTAGCTTCCTCTTCCACAAGTAGATGCAATAGCAGGACATGTACGGGACATGTTAAACTATTCCATTACAGAGTCTATAATACAGGACATGTACGGGACATGTTCAACTATTCCATTACAGAGTCTTTAGAGTCAACATATGTATGCACAAATAACTGAAGTTTACTGTACGTTGTACAACTGAACAAGTAAGCAAATGGCTAATCCAGTCTCTTCAGAGGAAGACAGAACAGGTGTCGTGGGAAAGGCAGAAGTTTAGCTTTTCTTAGACATTGTATATTTATCCAAACTTGTCCAACAGAGCACCAGAAAGTGAAGAATATAATTATTAAAGGAAGAACAGTATGGATGGTCCAGGCCGGCCAGATGTGAACAGTTCCACAGATAAATAGTTTCATCTAAAACATTGGCCATGTAGTCAACAAATCATGTCTCACTGAAGAAAAGACAGTGAGTAGGTGTGAAGGAGGGATGCATTCCTAGCATGTCTGATCATGGTTGCCTGTATCTAGTTAAAAGCTTTATTTCCTTGGGGGGAGACAGTGTACATATGAAAGAGGAGGGGGTCTGGGGGGTGTGCGGAGGGGGTGCGGAGGGGATGTGTAGGGGGGAGATCTATCCACTTGAGCACTGGTCAGTAAATGGACGGACTGTTATCTTACACACATGCAGATTCCTACAGTACAGTAGCAACACACAGTAAACTGAACTACATATTATTATTGTTTGTTTTTTTTTCATTTTTTAAATCAGAAATTATTGACCCCAAGAAGATAAAAGGGCTAAAATTGGTCTCACAGAATAAGAATACACTTCAGACTTGGTTTTGTACTTTGACATCTTATTTACAGTATTATACCTTTGATGAGAAATATAATTAACCTACAAACAAGATTAGGAAATTTTGCAAACTATTGGCATCTTTAGTAAACATGAGGGCCAATGCAATTACTCTCTAACGCTTGTTTCAAAACTTAAAACAGGACAGCACCACTTACTTCTGTTTTGAAAAACCAAAAGTAAACAAACAAAGATATAAACAGGCATCATACTATAAGACAAACCTCTGCTGTAGGTATGGAATTTATTACCAACGGGTCCTATAGGTATTCAACAATATAAAGTACAGTATAAATAACATCAACCAGAGCTGCAAGAAATGACAGTTCTCTGAGTCAACCTTTGGCTGGCTCAACAAAATATACAACAGAGCTTACTACCATTCTCACAATTCTCTCCTGGGAGTGAAAACCAGAGATTTAATTTCCACCATTTGGTATTTGAATAATTCTCTTTGATTGTGGTGATCTTTATAGTCTTCCTTCAAGCAGAAGGCATCCTTATATTCTGTATCTACTAGGGATAACAGCTGCTCATGTTGGGGCCGGCCCATTTATAGACTGTGTGTGATGCATGTAAATATACATATCATATATATATCTATATATATATATATATATAT
>JAIPMN010014808.1:0-38749 GCA_020650975.1 Apostichopus californicus
TTATTTCGATTACGACTCCTATATAGCCTGGTAGTATACATTTGAAGCGTTTATATGTAATTGGACAACATCGCTATATTGTATAGCATCGATATACTTCCACATTATAGCATTTGGTGTTACGGCAAAGTAAGGTATACGCGAAGAAGCTGATTTTACTTCTTTATGCTCGCCTACTATTTGATCGATATAATATTTACAAAGCGTTGGTATTTTTATTTTCATGATAGTTTTATTTGATTGCTTTTCACCAGCTGAAATAATTTCCCATATAACAACAGCTGTTGACCAGACATCACTCTCTGCTGAATATTCATTGTGGTAGAAAGATTCTGGAGCGAATTGGTTTAACGTCACCGATTTCATCTACAAACAAAACAAGAAGTTAGGACAGTTGTCAAAAAGAGGAAAGAAAAGAATGTTAAAGGAAGAAACAGTGAGATGAGAACAGCTGTTCTTTCAAGGCATTGCATTACACCGGAATCATAAACATAAACAATTTTAAGTCAATGAAAAGTAAAAGATTTCCAACCAAAAATAAATTCTCATTTCATTCTTAGCAATGCTATACATTATTTGTATATGTTCGTCAACAAACGGGTACATTTAAATTCTTTCTTTTTCTTTTCAGCAAATAGTTTAAATAATATAAAAAACGCAAACAACCTTAAAAAAGGGGAATTTGATTACAAACGAGAAGTAATTTATGAAAACGAGCATTTTTGAGGTTATCCCCCAAACTGGAAGGGCATGTGCCCGGCTGGCCCGTCGTCCCTGATTATGGATGAATAATTTCACATTTCTTTTCAGGCTACTTCCTTTACTTAAAACATATTTCCTTAGCCAAACATTATGTTAGGAGATGTTATAAACACTCGACTCATTTCGTCTGCATAATGAGACGCACTTGAGACCAGCAGAACAATAAAGGGAAACAGCAGGTTTACCTCTGATTTCTTGATGGCGCAAATCGTCGGTGCATCCTCGGCAAGACAGAAGTCATACAACTTACATTGTCCCTGTTTGGTGTATAAAATCTTCTTCGTTGAGAAACAAGGATGAAGAAACTGTGACCGAATGAAATAATTTATAGATTTCATGATTGCCAATAATGACAGTAATCGTCAGGTGTTTTTACCAGCAATATCGAGGAAACATAAAATGATACGATGGCCTAGCAGGAGGTGATATAAATGAATAATGCATTTAATACTGCATTATGGGGAAAATGTAAAATCATGGATCGAGATGTGAAGAGTATAAAGTCGACGATAGTTTTACACCCATAAAATTTAGACTGATACTCATTTAGTAACTAAAGATCATTTAAGCTATTAAGAACAATAGAGATCACGACACCGGTTTCTATATCGTAAACAACTAATAGTTTAGTTTTTACTGTGTTGTATTAGCTGGGGGAGGTCACATGATCACATCATGGATAGGTAGTAAACAATTTATCGTAACTCGAACCATGGGTCTTTAACAAAAGAAATGTCAACTAACTTGATAACTAAATGAACGACGGAGAACTGACTTTTAAATTCGAACCGGGTAAATACATTTTCGAACAGAACGGGATTTGAGACAGGGACCTCGGAGGTACGTTCAATTAATGTAATTGTAACATGCATTCCCGCAAGGTTAGACAAAATTTAATCACAAGACAAGATCTGAAACTCATAAAGAGACACATTCAGCATCTGCATATCCGTTTGTATACGGAGCTAAGATTGATAACTGAGTTTGCAGCGAAACCAAAACAGCTCAACTCAATAATTTGTCAGTCACGGACGAAACTCACCCCGTAGGATTTAATAACTTCCATTCCTTCAAGTAATCCTAACAAATGTTTCATAACATCTCGCACTGACGTGACGCTCCTCTCACTTCCCTGTCGTGAGGTTGGGTCTAAGGTCAAGTAATTATCTAACGTTTTACACGCAAGATGCTCAGTTATCATATTTATTTGATCTACAAAGAAGAGATAGTTACATTAGAAGTTAATTCGCATTATACAATTAGATCTTGTGGAGTTACCAAGAGTAACATGTTGCTGTGTAGATGTTTCTCATGGCAAGCAAACAAATTGCACCCACATTTTCGTTATTTATTTTACGAAACTGAGAACACACTATACTTTTCCCCATATTTTGGCCCTCTCCATATTTCCCGTGCTGCATTTATTGACCTCGGGTCACGGTGCTGTAACCCCACGTACTGACACAATGCCCTGCATCAGGCCTGACGATTTTTTCGTGGCACGCCAGAAGCATAACATGCTTCTTTTCTTCTGAATATTAAGATCAGGTGCACAAGAGTATAAGAACGGCTGAAAAATACTGAAATAGAAAGAATAAACACTCACTATTTACGATCCCAATTCCTACAATGTTCGTGACATGATCCGTCACAGGTAGGTCTAAAGACGTTGTCACAAATTTATCCCAGTGAATGCCTCTATGTTTGACAACTCTATCTACGAACACGAGGAAGAAAGTGAAAATATTGGTAATATGCCTTAGTATAGGTGCACGTGAGTAAATACTTTTCGAAACGATGTAACATGACTGAACGATATTTCAGACAATGTACATATTATAGGTGACAACTTTGAAGATCTGTGTCTCATTTCCATATTTGTTGGCAGAAAATCTTTTTTAAATATCGGCATATTTTATTGCTCGTGTAGTATTCTTCACGGAAGTATGTCATAGAAAATCAGTTGATATAAGTCTTGCCTAAGCCCTATACTCTGGGGTGAGAGGGGGGGGGGGAGTCCCATTTGTATATGTTGTTGCAAAGGAGAAACAAACTGGCTGTAAGATAATAATGTATTATTCAACAATGCAGTTTAATCCTTCTTGGAATTGAAATGTAACTAATTATAACATATCGCGCACCAGCCGGGTCCTAATCATCTTTGTGTAGGATACAAATCTAATTCTATACCTCTAGTAATTGATTCATCGATAAATCGATAAATCAATAAAAACAGTTATTGATATCAGATATCAGATCAATCGATTATGTATCAGTTTACCATCAGAGAGGGTTGTTAGGACTACACATCTAGTGACCCCAAGAGAGACAGGTATTGTCCCCATCCACCTCGTGTAAAGTTTCCCGGTCTTCATCTTTAATATAAGGCAAATATCGTCTTCGTTAAATAACCGATTACTTCCCGGAGTGTCTGTTGTGACTGTAGAGAAAGGTAAACAGGCACATGGTCATCTTCTCTTGTAGAATAAATGTATCAACATTCCAATATTCCTAGAATGAAACATTTGAACATCATGCATGTTTAATACGCGACATTGCAATAATCTAATATGATTTATTGCCACCAATAGCATTAAAAACCACACAGATTGTCACTATTCACTTAATAGGACACATCATGTAAGTTGAATATACCAGTTTATTCAATAAGTTTAGGTAACATCGAGAACCATCCTTTTAACTTTAGTTCTTAATCGCTGTAATTCCACAGTCTTTGTCAATAATTTACCTCTGTATTTATGATTCCATGTCAAAAGTAATGAAATCAAGATATTAAATACATAATCAGACCTCACTACCCTGACTACACGAATATCCTTCAGCTTTGTATTTGTTAGTTTTTATTTTTCGTTTTTTTCTTCCATAATGGTTCTTTGGCGAGAAAACGTTGAAAATGTTTATTTGAACATCTCTATGTAAAGTTCCTCTGCTAGTTAGATAGAGAATGAGCTTTACACATTCAAACTCAAAACGCGTTATATTTGTTTTTCTTTTTTCATTAGAAGGTCGTTTAAAATTGTTTCATATATCCCATATAAAACTTTTTGTACAATATGACTTTGTCCACTTGAGGTTTATTGTACGTTAATGAATAATTTTCATAAACCTACATGTCTCGATTTCTCTTTCATGCTGTGAAGTATTAATCTCAAGTGGCAAGTTAGGAAGAGCTGACCTTGGAGGAAAATCATAAAGAAAATAAGTATATGATTCACCTGAGATGAAAACAATACAAAACAGTTGTCATACAAAATATCAATATACAATGTGAGTGTCACTTCTTTACAATCGGAAGAACTATCCATATTCTGGGATGAAACTCTCAGTGTGAGGAAAGTTCGAACTGTTTAATGAGGCAATGGAGGTCTTGAAGTTTTGAAATTGTATCACTAAATTAATGAAGTCCACTTCGTTATGTCTCCCTCCCTACAAAACGTGACTTGATGAAGTAGAGACTCGCCTAGTTTAACTTAGTAAAGTAAAGTATTGAATATCAAAGAATTTACCTCTGTATTTGCTGACTTGTTACGAATATATTCTCTCCATCTGTGAAGGAATATGGAAATTTACAGAGCGATTATAGTTTTGGGGTAAACACTTCATTTCGTGCTGCACCGACTCTACTCCTCCCCCTACTCCTTCCGCCTCGAAATTACCTTACGCAATTACGAACACAAAATATGGTTATACATAGTAATACATCTTACAGTTAAGTTAATATAGTTTTTTATAGTAAATGTAGTAAATATTTCATTTTCGCGCGCTGACCTTACCTATTTTATTGGATTACTGATGTTATGTCCATTGCATGGAAACCGAAAAGGTGTTTGGTATGGTTTACTCCATCAATTTGATGGATAGCAATCAATGTGCTTTTTAATCACAGCAGGCTGCGTTACAAAACAATTGTGTCCATGAATACATTCACATGAGATCAAATATACTTGCTAGCTTGTTGTTAGCACAACAAAGGCTTAGCCTAAGTTCAGACTTACAAACTCACAAAAAACAACAGTTTGGAGTTAGAAATATAAGATGTTAACAATATTTATGAAGATGTAGCAATTGCTAATTCTATTACTAATCCTACGATATGCAGTATCATACACTCACTTCGGCCATTTTGTGTTTCTGTCCTGTTTACTGTACGTGATTATCTATATAGATGTATTTTCGGAATTGTCCTAACTTCGATCTTCAAATGAGTACTCACAGAAATATACTCATCCTACTAACTCAGTATATTATTTTCCATGTAAAAAGTTGTATTTCGCTGCTGTCTGTCTGTGCGGTGTTTTCTTCGAAATAATGTTATCCGCGCAGTGTTGTTTGTTGCTGTTCACTAATCTTTCTCTGCCGTTCACTGTGTTTCAACTTGTGATCTTGATCATATAGTTATGTTCTCTACATTACCATACCGTCAATGTCCCACATTGCATTATTAGGACACCGAACATAAGCAAAATGGTAGTCCATTTGACAAATTATCATCGTCGCTGTCTGTGTAATATGTCTCTAAATCAAGGTTATTGTGACTTTCCTTACCGTTACTTGTATTACTTTCTCTAACTTTGACATCTTCCATTGTTTCTTTGTTGTTCTCTATTATTCTGTCCTCATTATGACGAGTACCTTGCTGTGGTCCCTGAATCCTCTCATCTAGAATAGCTGATGATGCATCCACAGAACATGGCTCATATACAACATTAGTTATCATGTCACATGCTACTGTTGGTATTTCTTCGTAATCAAGATTTTCCTCTACAGATAATCTGTCCATATGCAAACCTGTATTTAACTGACTTTCTTCTGGTGCACTAGTTTCTTGTCCTTGCATGCTGTCATTAGAGCCGTCTATTGACATATCTATGTTATAATTTTGTTGTTTTTGACTTTTATTCACTATTTTCATTACGACGATACTAAGTGAAATTGAGAGCAACATTAAAAGTGCGGCTAAGGTGACGAGAATAGGTAAGATTGATTCACTTCTAGAAGCTTCGACACAGGCCGTTACATTCGTGGTCAAGTTTCTGTCACGATAAGATACAAAGCAGGCTAATGTTATGATGGGATCTTTTGTAAAATTACTAACATCTATTTCTAAGTAAATATAATCTGAATCATTTGAACTGGAGTACGAAACATGTTTCGGAATATCTACTATGTTCCATTGTTTGTAAGCAGCATCAACATTACTCTTACAAGAAAACATAATCTTCTTTCCTTCTTTAAATGACACATTCGATGTATTCGTAATAATAGTTAATTCGTCCACAAATTGTATTGGACCAAATGAACAATTAGCACTGTAATTAACCATTCCTGGAGAAGATTGTACAACGTAACAATAAAACATACTGTTGTTCCATTTACTATCGAGTTTAGCATTCATTTCAACAGAATGATGAGTTTTATTCTCTCCAAAAGTAACGGACGAATTGCTTATCAATGTCAGCGTGTTTTGTAAGGCGAGGTTTATTTTCGGATTTCCTTCTTCTGAGATACAGGTTGTATAAAAAGGTTCACCAATTTGATCAGTGAAATATATTGGATAAGTAGAACTGGATGTACACTGTGGATATTCACGTCTTGGACTGTATAGCACTATCAATGTAAGCTCCAGTGAATTGAACGTAATATGGTCCACGCAATGAAATAAGGAACCGTTAAATTCCCTGGTGACATCTCTAATAGTTAAGTCATTAATAAGCTCTGATCCATTCTTTGTGGAGTTGTAAATATAACTGTCAGTGTAATTCTCAAGCAGCGATGAATTCCTCACAATCTTTGCCCTACTGTCGTTCTTTAGTGTCTCTATTCGGAACATTGTGATACTACCATTACTTATACAGCGTAAGGTCACTGTTTGTCCCTCTGATCGGATTATATGTTCCTGCCATACTCTATCAATCACAATAGTTTCCTCTCCGAAGCAAAGCATAAATAAGTTTGCTAAATTGACAAGGAAAAACATTATTTGAATTGGACTGGCAGCAGTGATTCCAACAAAACAGATTTTTCCTCTCCTCTCCATAACTAAACAGCTCGTGTAATGTCAGCAGATGTTTCCTGGATCAAAATGATTCTTACCATGTCAGATAGTGACTCGTATAGTTAATTTCTACAACAAAACGAATAATCTCTTTATTGAAAAATAAAATACAGATACCGCAAGTGCCAGATATTGACTGATGATTTCTTCGAGCATCTGAACACACGGTGACGGAGTTATTGTGCCTTGATTTATGACGTCATAGTTTCGAAGGTGAAAGGTCATTAAATGGAAACATGTTTCAGCAATGCCGTGAGTATGGAACGCCATGTTAACATTTATTCAATGATTACAGATATCTTCAATTTAATTCGAGATATCTGGAAGTAATTTCAGATATCTGGAATTAAATTGAAGAAATCTTTAATTATTTCTAGATATCTGGAATTCAATTTGAGATCTCAGAAATTGCATTTTCCATATCTTTTAAGAAATAAATTAAAGATATCAAGATTGGGAAACATTATTTAAGATATCAAGAATTGAATTCGAATTATTCAAAATTGAATTCGAGTGATCCAAAATTGAATTTGAGATATCAAGAAAAGATATCGAGATATCCAAATTTAAATTCATAGTATATCTTATTCAAATTCTGGATATCTCGAAATCGAATTCTTGATTTCTCTAATTTAATTTTGGATATCTCTAATTCGAACTCTTGATATCTCTAATTCAATTTCAGATATCTCTAATTGTATTACCGATATCTCTTATTCAATTGAAATATCTCAAAATCGAATTCTTGATATCTCGAATTAAATTTCTGATATCTGCAAGATGTTTTAATTATTGATATCTGGAAATGAATTCGAGGTATCTGGCTATGAATTCGAGGTATCTGAAAATGAATTAAAGATATCCGAAAATGAATTAGAGATATCTGTAATCTGATTAAATTTTAAATCGGCGTTCCATACGTGCGTGCCAGGCTGCAGAATGACAAATTAAGCCGAATTATCCCTCCCGTGTCATTAAAGGCGCCGCTGCATGAATTGGATATCCCATTCACCCACAAGGTGAAGGGGGGGGGGTGTGAGGGTTCACAATGCGGGGAAGAAGCAACCCCACCTCGAGGCTTGGGTGACGGGTGTAAGAAGAAAATTTCGGTTTTCAGGAACCTAAGACGTTGTTGAGGAAGTTTTGACGTTTTATCTCAAAACCTCAACGCTTTTGCTAAGAATTCCGATTTTATCTCAACAGTTTGTAGGAAAACTGGTTAATGATTGGATGGTTACACGATGACTACAACGGAGAAGCCACTAAAAGGAGGATCCTAGAGAATACATTAGTAATAACTACTAAATAACACCATTCAGAAAGAAAAAAGAAACAAACATCGTGTCAGTTTACCAAGTATAGTACGTTAACGTACACTGCAATATGACCCATGTACTTCCGTGTATTACTTTCAATGGTAATTGAAATCACTTGAGCTCGCTGTGATAGTATGTTTGAAACAATTAGGAACGTCCGTAATTAGTGTCCGGGTTACTCCGAAATTTAATCAGCTTCTTTCGTTCATATCTGCACTCAATGCATAAAATAACACATAACAAATTTTTACATGTTTGAACAAATATTTATATTATCATATATTAATCCCGTTTCAAATTATGGTATAATACGAAACAGCGAACCATTTCGTTCAGTTTTTCCAAAAGGGCTTCTTCATGGTGACAAGTCAGGCCTAGATTGCACAAATACGGAGAGTAAATATCATAATAACAACATGTGATATCATTGAAGAAGCAGTAAAACTTAACTTCCTCATTCTCATATGAGACTATGTTTGAGAGTATTTCCTCACTATAACTCATAACTTTATAACCCACTGACAGAAAGTACACTAACACAAAGAAATAATCTCACACCAAGCACAAGTGCTTCACAAACATTTGTTCTTCATGAGTATGAACTGTGAGGGGAAAGTGACTTTCGAGAGGACAGTTTGAGTGTGTTGTAAGTAGGCTACGTGATTATTAAGATTGGCCGTTAAAGATATTCAATCAACTTATTAATTAGAATTGAATGATACATCACAAATGTAGTATAACTTTGAAGAAGATAAATTCTGATCGGAGTGTCTTTTCCGAGCTTCATATAGTCCAGGTCAAAATCTGAGCATTCTGGTGAAATTTGCATTCAAATCGTAGACGCCGCGTAGACACCGCGTAGACAGTTGCGTTCAGAAACGTATAACATCGTATAATCTCGTATAATCGCGTAGATAAACGTAGAGTATACGTCTACGCGGAGTTATAGGTGAGCGGTACTGTATGTGTTATTCTACCAAGAGTGAACTTGAAGCAAACAGGTGTGATGTCATAGTTATACACTGACAAATAATGTTTTGATTTTCAGTCTATTGATTTGACCTTGGATTTGATAGGGTAACTAGTTTATCTAAAGGAGATGTGAAGATTATAAAATACCAATACCTATGGTACATTCACATTATGGATGCATCTAATTGTAGAGTCTAAAATTAAAAAAGTTTCGACAATATCTCATCTCATGGGCGCCCTTAGCATCTAAAAAGCTATTTTATATAAATTCGAAAAGACATATATCATGATAAATAAAAGACAATCTTCACCTTCATTTATAATATTCGTCATAATAGATATACTGTTTTCTTAAACTTAAATTACTTTTGTGACAGAATCCGTTCCTTTCCATACAACGCAATTACTGGTGGTCACTGTGCGTCACTTGTAGGGTAAGAACTGTTGTGTGTGCGGTAAAATGGTTAACATGGGCGTCAATTCGAGAGAGGGAGTCCCCTTCCCACATTTGTAATTCGAAGGTTGTTTGCGGTATGAAATAGATCCCGATGCAAAGGATAAATAGCTCCCACACATTGGTATAATAAACACAATTTCTATACGCTACTTAGTTAATCCAAAGCGTTAAAAATCAGAAGAAAATTTATATGTTTATGTCTTAAATATTGTTCAGTAAATTTCTTCCCGCCTAAATTAGAAATTAAACAAAGTCCTGTCGTCAACAGAGGATGCGTGAGATTGCAGTTTCCGCGAGTCTAAATGTGTCAAATATCAAAGCATTGTATAAAAAGTGTAACACAAAATTGATCAAAACTTCACCGGTATTAGCACTGACAAGGACTCGGGGAAATCGAGATCTTAAAGAAATATTTCTGGGCGCTTTTTCTGCAGATAATCGCCGATATTACGTCCTCCCGTGTATAAAATATGTGGTTTAATCTTTTAGGGCAAGGCATCGCCAATAGAGATTGCCGAACAAATGTGCTTTACTAACTCTCGAAGCAGGTCGGATGCACTGTCCAAGTGTCTTGAGTGAAAGCAGTTAACACCCACAGTGGTTTGTCAACTCAAAACATCAGTTGCTTATGAAATACTACAGAATAAGACGTAGACAATGTTGGCTCTCATTCAAGTGTTCATGCAGAAACATGACTGACATGTCGTCGTTATCCTTTGGCCAAAAAAGGTTGGAATCAAGCCTATATATGGGGCCCCTGGACATTAGGGGCCCTGGTTCAATGAACCAGCCAAACCGCCAATTGCTTCGATTCTGCCCACTTCCTTTCCCACTTTCCAAAGCTTTTTGGAACGTCTTTGAAAATCGAATATAAACGTAAATCATACGAATGAATGATGAATCTTGAATTACGTACATAAGTCCCCGTTGTTGAGCTGTTTGCCAGTTCGTATACACATGGAAGTAATAGTTAAACATACTGTGTTACGTAGTTACGATATGCGTCCATTGAATTCTTCGCATACAAGTCGTGCCGCAATGCTTAACGAAAGGCAATGCTTTTGTAATATATCAATTGCTAACTTGAGGCGTGTTTCTTCTATCATTCTTTCCCTTCCACGTAGTCGTCAGTTGGAGAAATCATCCGTGTATACAAAGATGATACTGGTATCTCATAGAAGCTATTGTCTATTAACTTATCAAAAATCTGTCGAGAAAGAAAAACAGACGGAAAATCTGTTATATGTACTTTGTAGCAGACATTGTCTTCTTTATATTTTCTGGGTTTGATAACGTCACATTGATATATCACCGTGATATTATAAGTACGAACATTTCTGCCATGCAGACAGGATAAAACGAGCAAGGATGCCAAGTAGTTTTTTAAATACTGTTAACTGTTTTAATCTGAAATAATTACCGTTTTAAAAGAATCCCTCAGATGATGTATAGATGGTCGAAGGGAAATGTTTTCACTCCAGCATTCAAATAACAGCGTGTTTCTGTGGAACAATAACAAAGTCATTCGAAAGTCGAAAAAGTCATTCTACATTCTTCAGCAAATGTCTAACGTCATCTCCAAATGAGGAGACAAAAGTATAGAGTATACCGGGACCATGATGTAAGAGCTGGGGGTCGGGGAAGGAGACCAGATTTCGATAAATCGTGTCCAATTTGAATGATGCTGAGCAGTTTAGGGAACCTTATCTCCTCACCATCAACTAATCCACTGCGGAAAGATACAGTATGACATTCTATCCCTGTGGGTTCATTTCCTAAATTCGTTGAATAATGTTCATGTAATTCGTCGACTAAAATTGTAGCAACCAGTAAGTGATAACAGAAGTTTTAAGAATGATAAAAACAAGGTGTAAATCCAGGCAGATGAAGTAATGGTTGAGTTCCTGGAAATGCCAGTATAGATTCGACATTTGAAGCTAATAATCCCTATAACGCTACCTTAACTGCAGATATTTCTCCGGCCATGGCGTCTTTGGCATGGGAATGACATCCCCTGGCTTGTATTCTTCATTAATTGGGAAAGGTTTGTTACCTGAAAAAGCAAACAAATACTGATATCCTAACTTGATAGTAGTTGGATCTTTAATGTTTCTAAATTGTTACTCTCATCTTACCTTTGTAAAATGTGTTGGAAAATAAAACAAGCCTTTACAACGGAAGCATTCACTTACTTCTGTTTCTTAATTACTTAAACATTATAACTTCGTTTATTTGTGCAGATAGCAGTGGTCCTAACTATCCTAGTACAACATACTCTCTGGTATCAAGACAGTCAATCGAGTCGTGCCAAACACAGCGAGCTCCCTTTAGTATATTTTACTATTCTAAACCTCTAAATTAACTTGTGGTTTGGAAAGGTTACCGTCGCCGGATCAAAGGCCAAATGACTGACAAACTGAAGTCGAACTGGGAATGCCTGGATCTTAAATTGTCAGTCGTGATTAGCTCAATGATTATTTCGATTACGACTCCTATATAGTCTGGCAGTATAAATTTGCAACGCATATGTTATTGGACAACATCGCTATATTGTATAGCATCGATATACTTCCACATTATAGCATTTGGTGTTACGGCAAAGTAAGGTATACGCGAAGAAGCTGATTTTACTTCTTTATGCTCGCCTACTTTTTGATCGAATAATATTTACAAAGCGTTGGTATTTTATTTTTCATGATAGTTTTATTTGATTGCTTTTCACCAGCTGAAATAATTTCCCATATAACAACAGCTGTTGACCAGACATCACTCTCTGCTGAATATTCATTTTCGTAGAAAGCTTCTGGAGCGAATTGGTTTAACGTCACCGATTTCATCTACAAACAAAACAAGAAGTTAGGACAGTTGTGAAAAAGAGGAAAGAAAAGAATGTTAAAGGAAGAAACAGTGAGATGAGAACAGCTGTTCTTTCAAGGCATTGCATTACACCGGCATCATAAACATAAACAATTTTAAGTCAATGAAAAGTAAAAGATTTCCAACCAAAAATAAATTCTCATTTCATTCTTAGCAATGCTATACATTATTTGTATATGTTCGTCAACAAACGGGTAAATTTAAATTCTTTCTTTTTCTTTTCATCAAAGAGCAGTTTAAATAATATAAAGAACGCATACAACCTTAAAGAAGGGGGAATTTGATTACAAACGAGAAGTAATTTATGAAAACGAGCATTTTTGAGGTTATTCCCCAAACTGGAAGGGCATGTGCCCGCCTGGCCCATCGTCCCTGATTATGGATGAACAATTTCATATTTCTTTTCAGGCTATTTCCTTTACTTGAAACATATTTCCTTAGCCAAACATGATGTTAGGAGATGTTATAAACACTCGACTCATTTCGTCTGAGTAATGAGACGCACTTGAGACCAGCAGAACAATAAAGGGAAACAGCAGGTTTACCTCTGATTTCTTGATGGCGCAAATCGTTGGTGCATCCTCGGCAAGACAGAAGTCATACAACTTACATTGTCCCTGTTTGGTGTATAAAATCTTCTTCGTTGAGAAACAAGGATGAAGAAACTGTGGGCGAATGAAATAATTTATAGATTTCATGATAGCCAATAATGACAGTAATCGTCCATTTTTTTCCAGCAATATCGAGGAAACATAAATAAAATGATACGATGGTCCAGCAGGAGGAGATAAAAATCAATACTGCATTCAATACTACATTATGTGGAAAATGCAAAATCATGGATCGAGATGTGAAGAGTATAAAGTCGACGATAGTTTTACACCGATAAAATTTAGACTGATACTAATTAAATTAGTAACTAAAGATCATTTAAGCTGTTAAGAACAATAGAGATCATGACACCGGGTTCTATATGGTAAACAACTAATAGTTTATGTTTACTGTATTGTATAAGCTGGGGGAAGGTCAAACCATGGATATGTAGTAAACAATTCATCGTAACTCGAACCATGGGTCTTTAGCAAAAGAAATGTCAACTAATTTGATAACTAAATGAACGACGGAGAACTGACTTTTAAATTCGAACCGGGTAAATACATTTTCGAACAGAACGGGATTTGAGACAGGGACCTCGGAGGTATGATCCCTTTGCTCTACCAAATCATCAACTACGTTCAATTAATGTAATTGTAACAAGCATTCCCGCAAGGTTAGACACAATTTAATCACAAGACAAGATCTAAAACTCATAAAGAGACACATTCAGCATCTGCATATCCGTTTGTATACGGAGCTAAGATTGATTACTGATTTTGCAGCGAAACCAAAACAGCTCAACTCAATAATTTGTCAGTCACGGACGAAACTCACCCCGTAGGATTTAATAACTTCCATTCCTTCAAGTACTCCTAACAAATGTTTCATAACATCTCGCACTGACGTCACGCTCCTCCCACTTCCCTGTCGTGAGGTTGGGTCTAAGGTCAAGTAATTATCTAACGTTTTACAATCAAGATGCTCAGTTATCATATTTATTTGATCTACAAAGAAGGGATAGTTATATTAGAAGTTAATTCGCATTATACAACATTATACATTACCAAGAGTAACATGTTGCTGTGTAGATGTTTCACATGGCAAGCAAACAAATTGCACCCACATTTTCGTTATTTATTTTACGAAACTGAGAACACACTATACTTTTCCCCAAATTTTGGCCCTCTCCATATTTCCCGTGCTACCATTATTGACCTCGGGTCACGGTGCTGTAACCCCACGTACTGACACAATGCCCTGCATCAGGCCTGATGATTTTTTCGTGGCACGCCAGAAGCATAACATGCTTCTTTTCTTCTGAATATTAAGATCAGGTGCACAAGAGTATAAGAACGGCTGAAAAATACTGAAATAGAAAGAAATAACACTCACTATATACGATCCCAATTCCTTCAATGTTCGTGATATGATCCGTCACCGGTAGGTCTAAAGACGTTGTCACAAATTTATCCCAGTGAATGCCTCTATGTTTGACAACTCTATCTACGAACACGAGGAAGAAAGTGAAAATATTGGTAATATGCCTTAGTATAGGTGCACGTGAGTAAATTCTTTTCCAAACGATATAACATGACTGAACGATATTTCAGACAATGTAACATATTTTAGGTGACTACTTTGAAGATCTGTGACTCATTTTCATATTTGTTGGCAGAAAATCTTTTTTAAATATCGGCATATTCTATTGCTCGTGTAGTATTCTTCACGGAAGTATGTCATAGAAAATCAGTTGATATAAGACTTGCCTAAGCCCTATATTCTGGGGTGAGAGGGGGGGGGGGGAGTCCCATTTGTATATGTTGTTGCAAAGGAGAAACAAACTGGCTGTAAAATAATAATGTATTATTCAAAAATGCAGTTTAATCCTTCTTGGAATTGAAATGTAACTAATTATAACATATCGCGCACCAGTCGGGTCCTAATCATCTTTGTGTAGGATACAAATCTAATTCTATACCTCTAGTAATTGATAAATCGATAAATCGATAAATCAATAAAAACAGTTATTGATATCAGATATCAGATCAATCGATTATGTATCAGTTTACCATCAGAGAGGGTTGTTAGGACTACACATCTAGTGACCCCAAGAGAGACAGGTATTGTCCCCATCCACCTCGTGTAAAGTTTCCCGGTCTTCATCTTTAATATTAGGCAAATATTGTCTTCGTTAAATAACCGATTATTTCCCGGAGTGTCTGTTGTGACTGTAGAGAAAAGTAAACAGGCACATGGTCATCTTCTCTTGTAGAATAAATGTATCAACATTCCAATATTCCTAGAATGAAACATTTGAACGTCATGCATGTTTAATACGTGACATTGCAATAATCTAATATGATTTATTGTCACCAATAACATTAAAAACCACACAGATTGTCACTATTCACTTAATAGGACACATCATGTAAGTTGAATATGCCAGTTTATTCAATAAGTTTAGGTAACATCGAGAACCATCCTTTTAACTTTAGTTCTTAATCGCTGTAATTCCACAGTCTTTATCAATAATTTACCTCTGTATTTATGATTCCATGTCAAAAGTAATGAAATCAAGATATTAAATACATAATCAGACCTCACTACCCTGACTACACGAATATCCTTCAGCTTTGTATTTGTTAGTTTTTATTTTTCGTTTTTTTCTTCCATAATTGTTCTTTGGCGAAAAAACGTTGAAAATGTTTATTTGAACATCTCTATGTTAAGTTCCTCTGCTAGTCAGATAGAGAATGAGCTTTACACATTCAAACTCAAAACGCGTTATATTTGTTTATCTTTTTTCATTAGAAGGTCGTTTAAAACTGTTTCATATATCCCATATGAAACTTTTTGTACAATATGACTTTGGCCACTTCAGGTTTATTGTACGTTAATGAATAATTTTAATAAACCTACATGTCTCGATTTCTCTTTCATGTTGTGAAGTATTAATCTCAAGTGGCAAGTTAGGAAGAGCTGACCTTGGAGGAAAATCATAAAGAAAATAAGTATATGATTCACCTGAGATGAAAACAATACAAAACAGTTGTCATACAAAATATCAATATACAATGTGAGTGTCACTTCTTTACAATCGGAAGAACTATCCATATTCTGGGATGAAACTCTCAGTGTGAGGAAAGTTCGAACTGTTTATGAGGCAATGGAGGTCTTGAAGTTTTGAAATTGTATCACTAAATTAATGAAGTCCACTTCGTTATGTCTCCCTCCCTACAAAACGTGCCTTGATGAAGTAGAGACTCGCCTAGTTTAACTTAGTAAAGTAAAGTATTGAATATCAAAGTATTTACCTCTGTATTTGCTGACTTGTTACGGGTATATTCTCTCCATCTGTGAAGAAATATGGAAATTTACAGAGCGAGTTATAGTTTTGAGGTAAACACTTCATTTCGTGCTGCACCGACTCCACTCCTCCCCCTACTCCTTCCGCCTCGAAATTACCGTACGCAATTACGAACACAAAATATGGTAACATAGTAATAGATCTTACAGTTAAGTTAATATAGTTTTTTATAGTAAATGTAGTAAATATTTCATTTTCGCGCGCTGACCTTACCTATTTTATTGGATTACTGATGTTATGTCCATTGCATGGAAACCAAAAAGGTGTTTGGTATGGTATAGTCCATCAATTTTATGAATAGCAATCATGTCCTTATTAATCACAGCAGGCTGCGTTACAAAACAATTGTGTCCATGAATACATACACATGAGATCAAATATACTTGCTAGCTTGTTGTTAGCGCAACAAAGGCTTAACCTAAGTTCAGACTTACAAACTCACAAAAAACAACAGTTTGGAATTAGAAATATAAGATGTTAACAATATTTATGAAGATGTAGCAATTGCTAATTCTATTACTAATCCTACGATATGCATTATCATACACTCACTTCGGCCATTTTGTGTTTCTGTCCTGTTTACTGTACGTGATTATCTATATAGATGTATTTTCGGAATTGTCCTTATTTCGATCTTCAAATGAGTATACTCACAGAAATATACTCATCCTACTTACTCAGTATATTATTTTCCATGTAAAAGGTTGTATTTCGCTGCTGTATGTCTGTGCGGTGTTTTCTTCGAAAATAATGTTATCCGCGCAGTATTGTTTGTTGCTGTTCACTAATCTTTCTCTGCCGTTCACTGTGTTTCAACTTGTGATCTTGATCATATAGTTATGTTCTCTACATTACCATACCGTCAATGTCCCACATTGCATTATTAGTATAGACCGAACATAAGCAAAATGGTAGTCCATTTTACAAATTATCAGCGTCGCTGTCTGTGTAATATTTCTCGAAATCAAGGTTATTGTGACTTTCCTTACCGATACTTGTATGACTTTCTCTAACTTCGACATCTTCCATTGTTTCTTCGTTGTTCTCTATTATTCTGACCTCATTATGACGAGTACCTTGCTGTGGTCCCTGAATCCTCTCATCTAGAATAGCTGATGATGCATCCACAGAAAATGGCTCATATACAACATTAGTTATCATGTCACATGCTACTGTTGGTATTTCTTCGTACCCATGATTTTCCTCTACAGATAATCTGTCCATATGCAAACCTGTATTTAACTGACTCTCTTCTGGTGAACTAGATTCTTGTCCTTCTATGCTGTCATCAGAGCCGTCTATTGATATCTCTGTGTTATAATTTTCTTGCTTCTGACTTTTATTCACTATTTTCATGACGACGATACTTAGTGAAATTGAGAGCAACATTAAGAGTGCGGCTAAGGTGACGAGAATATGTAAAATTGATTCACTTCTAGAAGCTTTGACATAGGCCGTTACATTCGTGGTCAAGTTTCTACCACGATAAGATACAAAGCAGGCTATTGTTATTAGGGTATCTTTTGTCAAATTACTAACATCTATTTCTAAGTATATCAAATCTGAATCATTTGAACTGGAATACGAAACATGTTTCGGAATATCTACTATGTTCCATTGTTTGTAAGCATCATCAACATTACTCTTACAAGAAAACATAATCTTCTTTCCTTCTTCAAATGACACAGTCGATGTATTCGTAATGATAGTTAATTCGTCCACAAATTGTATTGGACCAAATGAACAATTAGCATTGTAATTAACCATCCCTGGAGAAGATTGTACAACGTAACAATAAAACATACTGTTGTTCCATTTACTATCGAGTTTAGCATTCAATTCAACAGATCGATGAGTTTTATTCTCTCCAAGAGTAACGGACGAACTGTTTATCAATGTGTGAGTGTTTTGTAAGGAGAGGTTTATTCTTGGATTTCCGTCTTCTGAGATACAGGTTATATCAAAAGGTTCACCAATTTGATTAGTGAAATATATTGGATAAGTATATAAACTCGATGTACACTGTGGATATTCACGTCTTAGACTGTATAGCACTATCAATGTAAGCTCCAGTGAATTGAACGTAATATGGCCCACGCATCGAAATAAGGAACCGTTAAATTCCCTGGTAACATCTCTAATAGTTAAGTCATTAATAAAGTCTGATCCATTCTTCGTGGAGTTGAACATATAACTGCCAGTGTAATTCCCAAGCAACAATGAATTCACTACAATCTTTGTACTGTCGTTCTTTAGTGTCTCTATTCGGAACATTGTGACACTACCATTACTTATACAGCGTAAGGTCACTGTTTGTCCCTCTGATCGAATATTATATTCCTTCCATACTTTATCAAACACAATAGTTTCCTCTCCGAAGCAAAGCATAAATAAGTTAGCTAAATTGACAAGGAAAAACATTATTTGAATTGGACTGGCAGCAATGGTTCCAACAAAACATATTTTCCCTCTCCTCTCCATAACTAAGCAGCTCGTGTAATGTCAGCCTATGATTCCTGGATCAAAATGATTCTTACCATGTCAGATAGTGACTCGTATAGTTAATTTCTACAACAAAACGAAAAATCTCTTTATTGGAAAATAAAATACAGATACCGCAATTGCCAGATATTGACTGATGATTTCTTCGTGCCTCTGAACACACGGTGACGGATTTATTGTGCCTTGATTTATGACGTCATAGTTTCGAAGGTGAAAGGTCATTGAATGGAAACATGATTCAGCAATGCCGTGAGTATGGAACGCCATGTTAACATTTATTCAATGATTACAGATATCTTCACTTTAATTCGAGATATATGGAATTAATTTCAGATATCTGGAATTGAATAATTATTTCAGATATCTTTAATTAAATTTGAGATCTCAGAAATTGCATTTTCGATATCTTCAATTTTGTTTAAGATATCTCAAATTGAATTTAAGATATCAAGATATAAATTAAAGATGTCAAGATTGGGAAATATTATTTAAGATATCACGAATTGAACTCGAATTATCCAAAATTGAATTCGAGATATCAAGAAAAGATATCGAGATATCCAAATTTAAATTAATATTATCTCTAATTCAAATTCTCGATATCTCGAATTCTTGATTTCTCTAATTTAATTTTGGATATCTCTAATTCGAACTCTTGATATCTCTAATTCAATATCAGATATCTCTAATTGTATTACCGATATCTCTTATTCAATTTAAATATCTCAAAATCGAATTCTTGATATCTCGAATTCAATTTCTGATATCTCCAAGATGTTTTAATTATTGATATCTGGCTATGAATTCGATGTATCTGAAAGTGAATTAGAGATATCCGAAAATGAATTAGAGATATCTGTAATTACTGAATAAATGTTAAAATGGCGTTCCATACGTACGTGCCAGAATGACAAAATAAGCCGAATTATCCCTCCCTTGTCATTAAAGGCGCCGCTGCATGAATTGGATATCCCATTCACCCACAAAGTGAGGGGAGGGGGGGGGGGGGTTCACAATGCGGGGAAGAAGCAACTCCACCTCGAGGTTTAAGCGACGGATGTGAGAAGAAAATTGCGGTTTTCAGGAACCTAAGACGTTGTTGAGGAAGTTTTGACGTTTTATCTCAAAACTTCAACGCTTTTTCTAAGAATTCCGTTTTTATCTCAACTATTTGTAGGCAAACTGGTTAATGATTGGATGGTTACACGATGACTGCAACGGAGAAGCCACTAATAGGAGGATCCTGGAGAATACATTAGTAATAACTACTAAATATTAATCTGGCTGCGCCTACTTTTGTAACATCTTTATCTGTTTATGCGTTGTCGGTCTATATACCGCAATACCTATGGTTAGCACAGCTGGAAGAGATGAATGCCTGACCCTGGCCTTATAATACCTATATACCTTAACTAATCCTACCGAGCACGTTATATGACCATATTGATGGTTACGGTGTGGGAAGGAAGGGTGAGTGGGGGAAGGTGAGGAAAAGATCAAATGAATATAGTTCTTAGTGTCATATGTACTTGGACTCGGTGTATAGTCCCATGTTTAATTGGACTGAGATAGACTGGATATAGACTCGGATCTTCTGGACTTGACTGCAGCCCTATTGGTAAAGATCTGTATAGTAAAGTATACATGGTAGGATATGCTCGGTTACATGTCGACGTGTTGGACAATATCTGTGCAATTTAAAATCAATAATATGTGATTTTAATATAATTTTGATTATAGTTAACATTTCTTGGATTACAATGCATACAGGAAGTATCACGTACACAAACGCACCTGATGTTACTGTGGCTGTATCAGAATGATCACCCAAATCGGTATCTGAATGTCGAAAATCTTTCAGTTTCGTTTGATTCTCATTACATTTTATAACACCGTTCAAAGAAAGAAAAAAAAGAAACAAACATTGTGTCAGTTTACCAAGTAAAGTACGTTAACGTACACTGCAATATGACCCATGTACTTCCGTGTATTACTTGTTTGAGAGTATTTCCTCACTATAACTCATAATTTTATAATCCACTGACAGAAAATACACTAACACAAAGAAATAATCTCACACCAAGCACAAGTGCTTCACAAACACTTGTTCTTCATGAGTATGAACTGTGAGGGGAAAGTGACTTTCGAGAGGTGAGTTTGAGTGTGTTGTAAGTAGGCTACGTGATTATTAAGGTTGTCCATTACCTAATATTCAATCAACTTATTAATTAGAATAGAATGATACATCATAAATGTAGTATAACTTTGAAGAAGATAAATTCTGATCGGAGTGTCTTTTCCGAGCTTCATCATTGGCCACCAACCCGCACAGTTAAAAGGATATAGTCCAGGTCAAAATCTAAGCATTCTGGTGAAATTTGCATTCAATTCCTATGTACCGTTTTTGAGATATTGACAGTTGAAGGTATCTGATATTCTACCAACTGTGATATTCTACCAACTGTGAACTTGAAGCAAACAGGTGTGATGTCATAGTTGCACACTGAAAATAATGTTTTGATTTTCAGTCTATTGATTTGACATTGGATTGGATATAGTTTACTAGTTTATCTAAAGGAGATGTCTAGTTTATAAAATACCAATACCTATGTTACATTCCACCCGATACACACAGAGAACACAGTTACTTCTGTAAATATTTGTATAATATTTCTCCCGTAATCAAACCATTTCCTGTATTAATTGCAGGAGAGCCTACAAGTTGTACTACATTTTAAGCAGGGAATGTGTTCTTCACTTTAAACCAATACGTTGAAGATCGCTTTTGGAATCTTTATATGAAGGTTTCTTCTCATTCAAATGATTAAGAGTTGCTTTATATATATATCATTCCCCAATTATGACGAATACCATTTGTTACTATAACTTAACATTTAAAAAAGATAACAATACCAATGAAATGCTTAGGTTATAGATATCAAGACATTGAATGAGGAAACAATTCTCATTGAAACAGTATATGTATTCAAATCTTGGAAACTTTTCAGGCCAGAATACCTCATTTTAATAATATTGTTACTGATATATACTTTCTTCACTGTATAAAACTGTACAGTTCATCCATATTGTATTGCTTAACCCATTTCACTATAGTTAAACACCCCTACCCCACAGCAACAGCCCCCTTTTTTACTGTTCCTCATGTTTTCCTCAAGTTTTTGGTGCCAGTGAAATTGTATTTGCTTAATAAGTCTCAGAATACATTCTGTGACCTTTGTTCATTTATTTAAAAATCAACGGTGCCGATTTTAAACCACCCATCCAAATCCTATTTGGATGCAGGAGATGCTTGCTGGAGACCTATAGTCAGGTGTACTAGCTGCATCAAAGTTTATCATTGTATATTCAGGCTTTTCCTTAGCGCATATAGTCGCTCATCACCTGAGACACCTGCTTTGTAATTTAAAAACAAATGAGTTGAAAGTATTTTTCCCATTTCTATAGAGTGGACAGTAGTTTCAGTTTTGTCGTGGAGAACACGACAAAAGTGTTTGTTTGCAAAAAATCACATGATCATCGTATTTTTCGATTTCGAATTTTGACAAAAAGCCAAGACACTGAATTTACAAAAAGTAGACATTTTGATGTTAAGGCTTCGGCAATATCTCATCTCATGGGCGCCCTTAGTATCAACAAAGCTATTTTATATAAAGCATTTCGATTTCATGCCCAACGAAAGACATATATCATGATTTATAGAAAAAAAATCTTCACCTTTATCTGCCATAACCACTATTAATAGATATACTGTTTTCTTAAACTTAAAATACTTTTGTGACAGAATATGTTCCTTCCATATACAACGCATTTACTGGTCACTGTGCGTCACGTTGTAGTATAGATACGATGGACTGTGGGCTGTTGTGTGTGCGGTAAAATGGTTAACATGGGCGTCCCCCCATGTCCCCCTTCCCACATTTGTAGTTCAAAGGTTGTTTGCGGTATTAAATGGATCCCGATACAAAGGATAAATAGCGTCCACACAATGGTATAATAAAAACAATTTCAATACGCTATTTAGTTAATCCAAAGCTTTAAAAATCAGAAGATTTCATTTATTTGTTTATGTCTGAAATATTGTTCAGTAAATTTCTTCTCGCCTACATTAGAAATCAAACAAAGACCTGTCGTCAAAAAAAGAATGCATGAGATTGCAATATCCGCACGTCTATATGTGCCAAATATCAAAGCATTGTATAAATAAAAATGTAACACAAAATTGATAAAAACATCACCGGTATTAGCACTTACAAGGAATCGGGGAAGATGAGATCTAAAACAATATTTCTGAGCGCTTTTTCTGCAGATAATCGCCGATATTACGTCCTTCCGTGTATAAAATAAGTGGTTTAATCTTTTAGGGCAAGGTATTGCCCAGAGAGATTGCCGAACACATGTGATTTACTAACTACACTGTCCAAATGTCTGAGTGAAACAGTTGACACCCACAGTGGGTTGTCAACTAAAAACAGTATTAATGAAATACAACAGAATAAGACGTAGACAATGTTGGCTGTCATTCAAGTTTTCATGCCGAAACATGACTGACAATCTAGTCGTTATCCTTTGGCTAAAAAAGGTTGGGATCAAGCCTATACTTGGGCCCCTGGACATTAGGTGCCCTGGATCAATGAACCAGCCAAACCGCCAATTGCTTCGCCTCTGCCCATTTCCTTTCCCACTTTGCAAACCTATTTGAGACGTTTTTGAAAATCGAATATAAATAATAAGTATGAATGATGAATCTTGAATTACGTTCATAAGTCACCGTTGATGAGCTGTTTGCCTGTTCGTATACACATGGAAGTAATAGTTAAACATACTGTGTTACATAATTACGAAATGTGTCCATTGAATTCTTCGCATACAAGACGTGCCGGAATGCTTAACGAAAGGCAATGCTTTTGTAATATATCAATTGCTAACTTGAGACGTATTTCTTCTATCATTCTTTCCCTTCCACGTAGTTGCCAGTTGGAGAAATCATCCGTGTATACAAAGATGATACCGGTATCTCATAGAAGCTATTGTCTATTAACTTATCAAAAATCTGTCGAAAAAAAACATAGATGGAAAATATGTTATATCTACTTTGTAGCAGACATTGTCTTCTTTATATTTTCTAATGTGTTTGATAATGTCACATTGATATATCACCGTGATATTATAAGTACGAACATTTCTGCCATGCAGACAGGATAAAACGAGCAAGGATGTCAAAGTAGTTTCCTTAAATATTGTTTACTGTTTTAATCTGAAATAATTACCGTTTTAAAAGAATCTCTCAGATGGTGTATAGATGGTCGAAGGGACATGTTTTCACTCCAGCATTCAAATAAAAGCGTGTTTCTGTTGAACAATAATAAAGTCATTCGAAAGTCGAAAAAGTCATTCTACATTCTTCAGCAAATGTCTAACGTCACTTCCAAATAAGGAGACAAAAGTATAGAGTATATACCGGGACCATGATGTAAGAGGTGGGGTCGGGGAAGGAGACCAGATGTAGATAAATCGTTCATTTGAATGATGCTAAGCAGTATAGGGAACCTTTTCTCCTCTCACTACTCCAATGCGGAGAGATATGACATTCTACCAGCTGTGGGTTTATTTCCTAAATTCGTTGATTAATGTTCGTGTAATTCGTCGTCAAAAATGGTAGCAGCCAGTAAGTGATAACAGAAGTTTTAGAAATGATACAAAAAAAGTGTAAAGCCAGACATATGAAGTACTGGTTGAGTTCCTGGAAATGCCAGTATAGAATCGACATTTGTAACTAATAATCCCTATAACGCTACCTTAACTGCAGATATCTCTCCGGCCATGGCGTCTTTGGCATGGGAATGACATCCCCTGGCTTGTATTCCTCATTAATTGGGAAAGGTTTATTACCTGAAAAAGCAAACAAATTCTGATATACTAACGTTATAGTAGTTGAACCTTTAATGTTTCTAAATTATTACTCTCACCTTTGTAAAATGTGTTGGAAAATAAAACAAGCCTATACAGCGGAAGCATTCACTTACTTCGGTTTTCTTGATTACTTAAACATTATAACCAAGTTTGTTTATTTGTGAAGATAGCAGTGGTCCTAACTATCCTAGTTACAACATACTTTCTGGTATCAAGACAGCGAATCGAGTCGTGCCAAACACTGGAGCTCTCTTTAGTTTATTTTACTTTTATCAATCTTCTTAACCTATGAATTAACTTGTGGGTTTGGAAACGTTACCGTCGCCGGATCAAAAGCCAATGAATGATAAACTGAAGTCGAACTGGTTTAAACTTCGTGGATCTTCAATTTCCAGTCGTGAGTACCTCTATGATTATTTCGAGTACGACTATATATATATAATCTGGCAGTATAAATTTTCAGCACATATATTTATTTGGACAACATTGCTATATTGTGTAGCATCGGTATACTTTCATATTATAACATTTGGTGTTACGGCAAAGTAAGGTATACGCGAAAAAGCTGATTTTACTTCTTTATGCTCGCCTACTATTTGATCGATATAATATTTACAAAGCGTTGGTATTTTTATTTTCATGATAGTTTTATTTGATTGCTTTTCACCAGCTGAAATAATTTCCCATATAACAACAGCTGTTGACCAGACATCACTCTCTGCTGAATATTCATTTTGGTAGAAAGCTTCTGGAGCGAATTGGTTCAACGTCACTGATTTCATCTACAGACAAAGTAAGAACAGGTGTAAAAAAGAAGAAGAAAGAAAAGAATGTTAAAGGAAGAAACAATGAAATGAGAACAGCTGTTCTTTCAACTTACATTACACCGGAATCATAAACATAAACAATTTTAAATCAATGAAGAGTGGAAGAGTTCCAAAAAAACTTCATTCTCAGTGCGTTCGTAGCAATAATATAGTACATTATTTGTATGTTTGTCAAAAAACGGATACATTTTAATTCCTTTTTTTTTTCAGCAAAAAGAGCAGTTTAAGTAATTTAAAGAACGCATACAATTATTTAAAGTGGTACTTTGATTATACAAACGAGAAGCCATTGTAATTTATGAAAACGAGCATTTTTGAGTTTATCCCCAATACTATAAGGGCATGTGCCCCTTGTACCCGCCTGGCCCATCGTCCCTGATTATGAATGAATAATTTCATATTTCTCTTCAGGCTACTTCCTTTACTTGAACATGCATATATCCTTAGCCAAATATTATGTTAGGAGATGTTATAAACACTCGACTCATTTCGTCTGCATAATGAGACGCACTTAGGACCAGCCGAACAATTAAAGGGAAACAGCAGGTTTACCTCTGATTTCTTGAGGGCGCAAATCGTTGGTGCATCCTCGGCAAGACAGAAGTCATACAACTTACACTGTCCCTGTTTGGTGTATAAAATCTTCTTCGTTGAGAAACAAGGATGAAGAAACTGTGACCGAATGAAATAATTGATAGATTTCATGATTGTCAATCATGACAGTTTTCGTCAGGTGTTTTTACCAGCAATATCGAGGAAACATAAATTGATACGATGGCATAGCAGGAGGTGATATAAATCAATATTGCGTTTATCGGAGCTTAAGGGGGAATAAATACAAATTCATGGATGGAGATGTGTATTAAGTCGACGATAGTTTTAAACCGATAAAATTTAGACTGATACTAAATTAGTAACTAAAGTCATTTAAGCTGTTAAGAACAATAGAGATCATGACACCAGTTTCTATATCGTAAACAACTAATAGTTTATTTTTACTGTGTTGTATTTGCTGGGGGAGGTCACATCATGGATATGTGGTAAACAATTCATTGTAACTCGAACCATGGGTCTTTAACAAAAGAAATGTCAACAAATTTTATAAATTAAATGAACGACGGAGAACTGACTTTTAAATTCGAACCGGGTAAATACATTTTCGAACAGAATGGGATATGAACCAGGGACCTCGGAGGTACGAGCCCTTTGCTCTACCAAATCAGCAACTACGTTCAAGCATTCCCGCAAGGTTAGACACAATTTAATCACAAGGCAAGATCTGAAACTCCGAAAGAGACACATTCAGCATCTGCATATCCGTCTGTATACGGAGCCAAGATTGATTACTGAGTTTGCAGCGAAACCAAACCAGCTCAACTCAATATTTTGTCAGTCACGGACGAAACTCACCCCGTAGGATTTAATAACTTCCATTCCTTCAAGCACTCCTGACAAATGTTTCATAACATCTCGCACTGGCGTCACGCTCCTCCCACTTCCCTGTCGTGAGGTTGGGTCAAAGGTCAAGTAATTATCTAACGTTTTACACGCAAGATGCTCAGTTATCATATTTATTTGATCTACAAAGAAGAGATAGTTACATTAGAAGTTAATTTGCATTTATACAATTAGATCTTTTGGAGTTACCAAGAGTAACATGTTGCATGTGTAGATGTTTCATATGACAGACCAACAAATTGCACCCACATTTTCGTTAGTTATATTACGAAAATGAGAAGACACTATCCTTTTCCTCATATTATGTCCCTCTCCACATTTCGCATGCCACCATCATTGACCTCGTGTCACGGTGCTGTAACCCCGCGCCCTGTCACCAGCCCTGCATCAGGCCTGATGATTGCTTTCCCGGCATGCAAGAAGCATAACATGTTCTCTTCTTCACATCTCTGAAAATTAAGATCAGGTGCAGAATAAAGTAAGACCGGCTGAAAAGGAAAACAAATACTGAAATAGAAAGAATAAACACTCACTATACACGATCCCAATTCCTTCAATTTTCGTGACATGATTCGTCACAGGTAGGTCTAAAGACGTTTTCACAAATTTATCCCAGTGGATGTCTCTGTGTTTGACAACTCTTTCTACGAATACGAGGAAGAAAGTGAAAATATTGGTAATATGCCTTAGTTTAGGTGCACGTGAGTAAAATCATTTCGAAACGATATAACATGACTGAACGATATTTCAGACAATGTTACATATTAAAGGTGACAACTGTGAAGATCTGGGACTCATATTCATATTTGTTGTCAAAACTCTTGTTTAATATCTGCATATATTATCGCTCGTGTAGTATTCTTCACGAAAGCATGTCATAGAAAATCAGTTGAAATAAGACTTGCCTAAGCCCTATACTCTAGGGTTGGGGGGGGGGGGATGTAACTTGCAAAACTGGCTGTAAAAGAGAAAATTCTTATTCAACAATGCCCCAGCCGTGTAGTGTAATCCTTCTTGGAATTGAAATGTTGCTAATTATAAAATATCGCTTATTATAAAATATCGCACCAGCCGGGTCCTCTTTGTGTAGGATACAATTCTAATTCTATACCTCTAGTTATTGATATCAGATATCAGATCAATCGATTATGTATCAGTGTACCATCAGAGAGGGTTGTTAGGACTACACATTTGGTGACCCCAAGAGAGACAGGTATTGTCCCCATCCACCTCGTGTAAAGTGTCCCGGTCTTCATCTTTAATATAAGACAAATATCGGCTTCGTTAAATAACCGATTATTTCCCGGAGTGTCTGTTGCCACTGTAGAGTAGTCTACAAGAAAAGCAAACAGGCACATGGTCATCTTCTCTTGTAGAATAAATGTAACAACATTCCAATATTCCTAGAATGAAACATTTGAACATTATGCATGTTTAATAAGTGACATTGCAATAATCTAATATGACTTAATGCCACCAATAGCATTGATACCCACACAGATTGTCAGTAATCACTTAATAGGACACATCATGTAAGTTGAACATGCCAGTTGATTTAATAAATTTAGGTAACATCGAGAACGATCCTTTTAACTTTAGTTCATAATCGCTGTAATTCCACAGTCATTGTCAATAATGTAATATGATGCCATGTCAAAAGTAATGAAATCAAGATATAAAATACATAATCAGACCTCACTACCCTGACTACATGAATATCTTTCAGCTTTGAAATTTCGTTTCTTTTCTTCCATAATTGTTCTTTGGCGAGAAAACGTTCAAAATGAACATCTCTATCTGAAGTTCCCCAGACAGTGTCCTCGAGAATGAGCTTTACACATTCAAACTCAAAACGCGTTATAGTTGTTTTTCTTTTTTATTCAATAGAAGGTCGTTTTAAATTGTGTCATATATCTCATTAAACTTTTTGTACAATATGACTTTGGCCACTTGAAGTTTATTGTACGTTAATGAATAATTTTCATAAACCTACATGTCTCGATTTCTCTTTCATGATGTGAAGTATTAATCTCAAGTGGCAAGTTAGGAAGAGCTGACCTTGGAGGAAAATCATAAAGAAAATAAGAATATGATTCACGTGGGAGGAACACAATACAAAACAAATGTCATATATAAATATACAATGTGAGTGTCCACGTCTTTACAATCGGAGAACTATCCATATTCTGGACTGAAACTCTCAGTGTGAGGAAAGTTCGAACTGTATAATGAGGTAATGGAGGTCTTGAATTTTTGAAATTGTATCACCAAATTAATGAAGTCCACTTCGTTATGTCTTCCTCCCTTCAAAAGGTGCCTTGATGAAGTAGAGACTGAGAGACTTGCCTAGTTTAACTTAGTAAAGTAAAGTATTAAATATCGAAGGATTTACCTCTGTGTTTGCTGACGTGTTACGGGTATATTCTCTTCATCTGTGAAAGAATATGGAAATTTACAGAGCGATTATAGTTTTGGGGTAAACATTTCATTACGTGCTGCACCGACTACACTCCCTCTAACTACTCCTTCCGCCTCGATATTACCTTAAGCAATTACGAACACAAAATATGGTTATACATAGTAATATATCATACTGCAGTTAAGGTAATATATAGACTAGTTATCATTTTTATAGCAAATGCAGTAAATATTTCATTTTCGCGCGCTGACCTATTTTAATTGGATCACTGATGTTTTGTCCCTTGCATGGAAACCGAAAAGGAGTTTGGTACGATTTTCTCCATCAATATTATAAGTAGCGATCAATGTGCTTTTATATCACAGCAGGCTGCGTTAGAAATATATTGTTTCCATGAATACATACTCATGAGATCAAATATATAGCCAACTTACTAGCTTGTTGTTAGCACAACACAGGCTTAGCTCAAGCCCAGACCTACAAACTTACAGAAACAACTGTTTGGAATTAGAAATATAAAATGTTAACAATATTTATAACGATGTATAGTGTTTGCTAAGGCTGTTCCTAATCCTACAGGATTAAATATCATACACTCACTTCGGCCATTTTGTGTTTCTGTCCTGTTTGCTGTACGCAGATCTCTGGTTCTTTCTCTGTAACCTCGGGCCTCACAATTTAGCTGTCTTCCACACGTTTTAGCAATGACCAGTAAGAGCACAATCACAAAGACAATGACTGCCAAAATAGGCAACTTAAAGATGACTTCACTTCCAGAATTTTCGACATAGGCCGTTATATTCGTGGTCAAGTTTCTACCACGATAAGATACAAAGCAGGCTAATGTTATTAGGGTATCTTTTGTCAAATAACTAACATCTATTTCTAAGTATATCAAATCTGAATCATTTGAACTGGAGTACGAAACATGTTTCGGAATGTCTACTATGTTCCATTGTTTGTAGGCAGCATCAACATTACTCTTACAAGAAAACATAATCTTTTTTCCTTCTTTAAATGACATATTCGATGTATTCGTAATGATAGTTAATTCATCCACAAACTGTATTGGACCAAATGAACAATTAGCACTGTAATTAACCATCCCTGGAGAAGATTGCACAACGTAACAATAAAACATACTGTTGTTCCATTTACTATCGAGTTTAGCATTCAATTCAACAGATCGATGAGTTTTATTCTCTCCAAGAGTAACAGACGAACTGTTTATCAATGTGTGAGTGTTTTGTAAGGCGAGGTTTATTCTTGGATTTCCTTCTTCTGAGATACAGGTTATATCAAAAGGTTCACCAATTTCATCAGTAAAATATATTGGATAAGTAGAGCTGGATGTACACTGTGGATATTCACGTCTTGGACTGTATAGCACTATCAATGTAAGCTCCACTGAATCGAACGTAATATGGTCCACGCATCGAAATAAGGAACCGTTAAATTCTCTGGTGACATCTCTAATAGTTAAGTCATTAATAAAGTTTGATCCATTCTTCGTGGAGTTGAAAATATAATTGCCAGTGTAATTCTCAAGCAGCGTTGAATTCATCACAATCTTTGTCATACGGTCGTTCTCATGTGTCTCTTTTCGGAACATTGTGACATTACCATTACTTACACAGCGTAAGGTCACTGTTCGTCCCTCTGATCGAATTATATGTTCCTTCCATACTTTATTAAACACAATAGTTTCGTCTCCGAAGCAAAGCATAACTAAGTTAGCTAAATTGACAAGGAAAAACAGTATTTGAATTGGACTGGCAGCAATGGTTCCAACAAAACAGATTTTTCCTCTCCTCTCCATAACTAAGCAGCTCGTGTAATGTCAGCAGATGATTACTGGATCCAAATGATTCTTACCATGTCAGATAGTGACTCGTATAGTCAGATTCTATAGCAAAACGAATAATCTCTTCATTGAAAAGTAAAATACAGATACCGCAAGTGCCAGATATTGACTGATGATTTCTTCGAGCCTCTGAACACACGGTGACGGATTTGTTGTGCCTTGATTTATGATGTCATAGTTTCGAAGGTGAAAGGTCATTAAATGGAAACATGTTTCAGAAATGCCGTGAGTATGGAACGCCATGTTAACATTTGTTCAATGATTACAGATATCTTCAATTTAATTCGAGATATCTGGAATTAATTTCAGATATCTTTAATTGAATTGAAGAAGTCTTTAATTATTTCAGATATCTCTAATTCAATTTCAGATATTTCTAATTGTATTACCGATATCTCTCATTCAATTTAAATATCTCAAAATCGAATTCTAGGTACTTCGAATTCAAATTCTGATATCTCCAAGAAGATGTTTCAATTATTGATATCTGGAAACGAATTCGAGGTATCTGGCTATGAATTTGAGGTATCTGAAAATGAATTAGAGATATCTGGATATAAATTAGAGATATCTGTAATCTGAATAAATGTTAAAATGGCGTTCCATACGTGCGTGCCAGAATGACAAAATAAGCCGAATTATCCCTCCCGTGTCATTAAAGGCGCTGCTGCATGAATTGGATATCCCATTCACCCACAAGGTGAGGGGAGGGAGTGGGGAGGGGGGGTTCACAATGCAGGGAAGAAGCAACTCCACCTCGAGGCCTAAGCGACGGGTGTGAGAAGAAAATCGCGGTTTTAAGGAACCTAAGACGTTGTAGAGGAAGTTTTGACGTTTTATCTCAAAACTTCAACGCTTTTCTAAGAATTCCGTTTTTATCTCAACTGTTTGTAGGAAAGCTGGTTTATGATTGGATGGTTACACGATGACTACAACGGAGAAGCCACTAATAGGAGGACCCTGGAGAATACATTAGTAATAACTACTAAATAACACCATTCAGAAAGAAAAAAGAAACAAACATCGTGTCAGTTTACCAAGTAAAGTACGTTAACGTACACTGCAATATAACCCATGTACTTCCGTGTATTACTTTCAATGGTAATTGAAATCACTTGAGCTCACTGTTATAGTATGTTCGGAACAATTAGGAACGTCCGTAATTAGTGTCCGGGATACTTCGAAATTTAATCAGCTTCTTTCGATCATATCTGCACTCAATGTATAGAATAACACATAACAAATTTTTACATGTTTGAACAAATATTTATATTATCATATATTAATCCCGTTTCAAATTATGGTATAATACGAAACAGCGAACCATTTCGTATAGTTTTTCCAAAAGGGCTTCTTCATGGTGACAAGCTAAGCGTAGATTGCACAAATACGGAGAGTAAATATCATAATAACAACATGTGATATCATTGAAGAAGCAGTAAAACTTAACTTCCTCATTCTCAAATGAGACTATGTTTGAGAGTATTTCCTCACTATAACTCATAACTTTATAACCCACTTACAGAAAGTACACTTACACAAAGAAATAATCTCACACCAAGCACAAGTGCTTCACAAACACTTGTTCTTCATGAGTATGAACTGTGAGGGGAAAGTGACTTTCGAGAGGACAGTTTGAGTGTGTTGTAAGTAGGCTACGTGATTATAAAGATTGGCCGTTACAGATATTCAATCAACTTATTAATTAGAATTGAATGATACATCACAAATGTAGTATAACTTTGAAGAAGATAAATTCTGATCGGAGTGTCTTTTCCGAGCTTCATCATTGGTCACCAACCCGCACAGTTACAAGAATATAGTCCAGGTCAAAATCTGAGCATTCTGGTGAAATTTGCATTCAAATCGTAGACGCCGCGTAGACACCGCGTAGACATTTGCGTTCAGAAACGTATAACATCGTATAATCTCGTATAATGGCGTAGATAAACGTAGAGTATACGTCTACGCGGAGTTATACGTGAGCAGTACTGTATGTGATATTCTACCAAAAGTGAACTTGAAGCAAACAGGTGTGATGTCATAGTTATACACTGACAAATAATGTTTTGATTTTCAGTCTATTGATTTGACCTTGGATTTGATAGGGTAACTAGTTTATCTAAAGGGGATGTGAAGATTATAAAATACCAATACCTATGGTACATTCACATTATGGATGCATCTAATTGTGGAGTCTAAAATTATAAAAGTTTCGACAATATCTCATCTCATGGGCGCCCTTAGCATCTAAAAAGCTATTTTATATAAATTCGAAAAGACATATATCATGATAAATAAAAGACAATCTTCAACTTCATTTATCATAGTCGCCATAATAGATATACTGTTTTCTTAAACTTAAAATACTTTTGTGACAGAATCCGTTCCTTTCCATACAACGCAGTTACTGGTCACTGTGCGTCACGTTGTAGTGTAGTGTAGTGTAAGTACGATGGACTGTGGACTGTTGTGTTTGCGGTAAAATGGTTAACATGGGCATCAATTCAGCGAGAGAGGGAGCTATGTCCCCCTTACCACATTTGTAGTTCGAAGGTTTTTTTGCGGTATTAAATAGATCCCGGTGCAAAGGATAAATAGCTCCCACACAAATGGTATAATAAACAAAATTTCAATATGCTACTTAGTTAATCCAAAGCTTTAAAAATCAGAAGATTTAATTTATTTGTTTGTCTTATATATTGTTCAGTAAATTTCTTCCCGCCAACTTAAACATCAAACAAAGTCCTGTCGTCAACAGAGGATGCCTGACATTGCAGTTTCCGCGAGTCTATATGTGTGAAATATCAAAGCATTGTATAAAAAATTGTAACACAAAATTGATCAAAACTTCACCGCTATTAGCACTTACAAAGACTCGGGGGGATCGAGATCTAAAAGAAATATTTCTGGGCGCTTTTTCTGCACAATATCGCCAATATTACGTCCTTCCGGCATGAAATAAGTGGTTTACTCTTTTAGGGCAAGGTATCGCTGCCGAACATATGTGCTTCACTAATAGCACTGTCCAAGTGTCTGAGTGAAAGCAGTTGACACCCACAGTGGTATGTCAACTAAAAACATCACTAATTAACGAAATAACATTATAAAACGTAGATAATATTGGCTCTCATTCAAGTTTTCATGCAGAAACATGACTGACATGCGGTCGTTATCCTTTGGCGCAAAAGGTTGGGATCAAGCCTGTATATGAGGAGCCCTGGACATTAGGGGCCCTGGTTCAATGAACCAGCCAAACCGCCAATTGCTTCGCCTCTGCCCATTTCCTTTCCCACTTTGCAAACCTATTTGAGACGTCCTTGAAAATCGAATATAAATGATAAGTATGAAAGATGAATCTTGAATTACGTTCATAAGGCACCGTTGTTGAGCTGTTTGCCTGTTCGTATACACATGGAAGTAATAGTTAAACATACTGTGTTACATAATTACGAAATGTGTCCATTGAATTCTTCGCATACAAGACGCGCCGGAATGCTTAACGAAAGGCAATGCTTTTGTAATATATCAATTGCTGACTTGAGGCGTATTTCTTCTATCATTCTTTCCCTTCCACGTAGTCGTCAGTTGGAGAAATCATCCGTGTATACAAAGATGATACCGGTATCTCATAGAAGCTATTGTCTATTAACTTATCAAAAATCTGTCGAGAAAAAAAAAAACAGACGGAAAATCTGTTATATCTACTTTGTAGCCGTCATTGTCTTCTTTATATTTTCTGGGTTTGATAACGTCACATTGATATATCACCGTGATATTATAAGTACGAACATTTCTGCCATGCAGACAGGATAAATCGAGCAAGGATATCAAGTAGTTTTCTTAAATACTGTTAACTGTTTTAATCTGAAATAATTACCGTTTTAAAAGAATCCCTCAGATGGTGTATAGATGGTCGAAGGGACATGTTTTCACTCCAGCATTCAAATAGAAGTGTGTTTCTGTGGAACAATAATAAATTTATTCGAAAGTCGAAAAAGTCATTCTGCATTCTTCAGCAAATGTCTAACCTGACCTCCAAATAAGGAGACAGAAGTATAGAGTATACCGGGACCATGATGTAAGAGGTGGGGGTCGGGGAAAGAGACCACATTTCGATAAATCGTGTCCAATTTGAATGATGCTGAGCAGTTTAGGGAACCTTCACCATCAACTAATCCACTGCGGAGAGATATGACATTCTATCCCTGTGGGTTTATTTCCTAAATTCGTTGATTAATGTTCGTGTAATTCGTCGACAAAAATTGTAGCAGCCAGTAAGTGATAACAGAAGTTTTAGAAATAATACAAACAAGGTGTAAAACCAGGCAGATGAAGGAATGGGTGAGTTCCTGGAAATGCCAGTATAGAATCGACATTTGAAACTAATAATCCCTATAACGCTACCTTAACTGCAGATATCTCTCCGGCCATGGCGTCTTTGGCATGGGAATGACATCCCCTGGCTTGTATTCTTCATCAATTGGGAAAGGTTTGTTACCTGAAAAAGCAAACAAATACTGATATCCTAACGTTGCAGCAGTTGGACCTTTAGTAATTCTAAATTATTACTCTCATCTGACCTTTGTAAAATGTGTTGGCTTTAAGGAAATTATTCCCCGGGTGTAAACTTAACACACTTCTACGAATGCAGACTATCAAATATATTACACAGAATTGAGAAGCCTATAGCCAATCAAAGATACACTTTAGTAGTAATGTAAAGTTACATTACACTGAATCCTTAAACAAAATTATGTAGGCTAGGGATTAGCGTATCCATCAATGAGTGTTCTATTTGCTCAACATGGTCGCTAACGACAACAGCGAAAGCATTCACTTACTTCGGGTTTCTTAATTACTTAAACATTATAACCAAGTTCATTTATTTGTGAAGATAGCAGTGGTCCTAACTATCCTAGTTACAAAATACTTTCTGGTATCAAGACGGCGAATCGAGTCGTGCCAAACACAGCAAACTCTGTTTATTTTATTTTACTTTATCGATATTCTTAACTTCTGAATTAACTTGCGGGTTTGGAAAGGTTACCGTCGCTGAATCAAAAGCCAAATGACTGACAAACTGAAGTCGAACTGGGAATGCCTGGATCTTAAATTGTCAGTCGTGATTAGCTCAATGATTATTTCGATTACGACTCCTATATAGCCTGGTAGTATACATTTGAAGCGTTTATATGTAATTGGACAACATCGCTATATTGTATAGCATCGATATACTTCCACATTATAACATTTGGTGTTACGGCAAAGTAAGGTATAGCGAAGAAGCTGATTTTACTTCTTTATGCTCGCCTACTTTTGATCGATATAATATTTACAAAGCGAGTGTATTTTTATTTTCATGATAGTTTTATTTGATTGCTTTTCACCAGCTGAAATAATTTCCCATATAACAACAGCTGTTGACCAGACATCACTCTCTGCTGAATATTCATTGTGGTAGAAAGCTTCTGGAGCGAATTGGTTTAACGTCACTGATTTCATCTACAAACAAAACAAGAAGTTAGGACAGTTGTGAAAAAGAGGAAAGAAAAGAATGTTAAAGGAAGAAACAATGAGATGAGAACAGCTGTTCTTTCAAGGCATTGCATTACACCGGAATCATAAACATAAACAATTTTAAGTCAATGAAAAGTCAAAGATTTCCAACCAAAAAAAAAATCTCATTTCATTCTTAGCAATGCTATACATTATTTGTATATGTTCGTCAACAAACGGGTACATTTAAATTTTTTCTTTTTCTTTTCAGCAAAGAGCAGTTTAAATAATATAAAGAAAAAATATAAAGAACGCAAACTTATAAAAAGGGGTATTTAAATTACAAACGAGAAGTAATTTATGAAAACGAGCATTTTTGAGGTTATCCCCCAAACTGGAAGGGCATGTGCCCGGCTGGCCCGTCGTCCCTGATTATGAATGAATAATTTCATATTTCTTTTCAGGCTACTTCCTTTACTTGAAACATATTTCCTTAGCCAAACATTATGTTAGGAGATGTTATAAAAACTCGACTCATTTCGTCTGCATAATGAGACGCACTTAGGACCTGCATAACAATGAAGGGAAACAACAGGTTTACCTCTGATTTCTTGATGGCGCAAATCGTCGGTGCATCCTCGGCAAGACAGAAGTCATACAACTTACATTGTCCCTGTTTGGTGTATAAAATCTTCTTCGTTGAGAAACAAGGATGAAGAAACTGTGACCGAATGAAATAATTTATAGATTTTATGATTGCCAATAATGACATTAATCGTCGGGTGTTTTTACCAGCACTATCGAGGAAACATAAAAAAAAATGATACGATGGCCTAGCAGGAGGAGATAAAAATCAATACTGCATTTAATACTGCATTATGGGGAAAATGTAAAATCATGGATCGAGATGTGAAGAGTATAAAGTCGACGATAGTTTTACACCGATAAAATTAAGAATGATCCTAAATTAATAACTAAAGATCATTTAAGCTGTTAAGAACAATAGAGATCATGACACCGGTTTCTATATCGTAAACAACTAATAGTTTATTTTTACTGTGTTGTATTAGCTGGGGGAGATCACATCATGGATATGTAGTAAACAATTCATCGTAACTCGAACCATGGGTCTTTAACAAAAGAAATGTCAACTAATTTTATAAATTAAATGAACGACGGAGAACTGACTTTTAAATTCGAACCGGGTAAATAAATTTTCGAACAGAACGAGATTTGAGCCAGGGACCTCGGATGTACGAGCCCTTTGCTCTTCCAAATCAACAACTACGTTCAAATAATGTAATCGTAACAAGCATTCCCGCAAGGTTAGACACAATTTAATCACAAGGCAAGATCTAAAACTCATAAAGAGACACATTCAGCATCTACATATCCGTCTGTATACGGAGCTAAGATTGATTACTGAGTTTGCAGCGAAACCAAACCAGCTCAACTCAATAATTTGTCAGTCAAGGACGAAACTCACCCCGTAGGATTTAATAACTTCCATTCCTTCAAGTACTCCTGACAAATGTTTCATAACATCTTGCACTGACGTGACGCTTCTCCCACTTCCCTGTCGTGAGGTTGAGTCAAAGGTCAAGTAATTATCTAACGTTTTACACGTAAGATGCTCAGTTATCATATTTATTTGATCTACAAAGAAGAGAGAATTTACATTAGAAGTTAATTTGCATTATACAATTAGATCTTTTGGAGTTACCAAGAGTAACATGTTGCATGTGTAGATGTTTCATATGACAAGCCAACAAATTGCACCCACATTTTCGTTAGTTATATTACGAAAATGAGAAGACACTATCCT
>JAIPMN010014810.1:0-11433 GCA_020650975.1 Apostichopus californicus
TGCACTCGAATCTCATTCAACATTTCTTCAAAAAATGCAGAATATAGCACCTTGTTACATCGAAGCATCCTCCATTTTACAAGAGATCTCAAAGGAAGATGACATACGTCTCATTAGACCCTCCCTTGGACGACAACAAATCTAATACCCCCACTACAAATAAATCCTTGCCCCGCTAGATTAGAGCCTAAATCATATCTTCAAACCTTATATCTCGGACTCTTAAAATAGTGACAAAATATTTATTTTTTTCCTACATCACGAACACTGGCTTTCTGCCTGTCATACGAGACATCCCCACATCCCGCGCGATTATGATTCTTTGAACACTACCAAGTATATAACTCTTAGGCGGCACATTATGTATGCTTGAATGTTGCTAGATTTTGTGCAACTCAACCCAACCATGTATTACCCTTTCGTGTTTAGGCTGGTTATTACATGATCACATCGATATAACAAAAGCGAAATTCGTAGCTTCGACAACACAAAAGATAAAGACAGATGCCAACATTTGCATACGTACATAGTTATATGTACTATCGTTTGTCTACTTAACAACCTAGCAATTGTCGTATCATTGACAAAACAAAAGATAAACATATAGATGCTAACGTATCAATACTTGTATAATTACATTGAAAGATATCTTTACTTAGCAACCTAGAAACTTACTATATTTTCCAAAATAAAGTTGCACCTTTGACACACATAAATTTGTCTCTTTTCAATCGTGATTTTCTATTATGTTTCTTATCTTGTACAGATTATTGTTTGGGGAAGTTAATAAGCGGAAAGAGTTTCTAGCGTAAACAAATAAACACTTCCGAACAATAACAATGGTAATTTAAGTTAGTAGATATTGAAGTCTAGACTAAAAATCTTGATGGTATCTGGATAAATGACCGTTCTTGAAGCATAAAGAGAATCTTATATTTATGTAAAAACTGTTTTCTTATGACAGGAATCTGCTGCGTATATGAACATTTCCAACAATATGAATGTTAAAGAATATTTGTGTAAACGTGCCGTTTTGGGGGGCTTGAATTGGGAGGGGGGGGGGCGGGGTGAGGAAGTCTACAAATACACCCGGAGAAATTCTGGCTTACGTTTAATATTCCATTTGTAAAGATCTAGCCTTCGACCTGGCTCCTAGGCTAAATAAGAATGAACATATGAAGAACTTTCTGATTAATATAATGCCAATCTAGATCTGTCCACTCTTGCCAGGTGAAGACGAGAACTCGCACAACTATGTTGTAAGAAATTAATAGTATGCATACATGTTGGAAATAATTGTACCATTCAAATATTACCTAAAGTGAAGGTCATGACGGTCACCTCAGAAATATTTGCGCTACAGGCGCGGTTTAGCTGAACGAATTACATATGTTTGTAGAACTGATAGTTGTTAAGGGGTGAATTATGTAGGTGACAGAGGCTACCGGTTCCGCTTTAATAATAACAAAAAAATATTCATGATAAATTTGCAGGATTCCCCGTTTTCGAACATTTCAATCTTCATAGACATTCTCTCAAATACCTAAAATGTATTTTAAATGCGTCGAACCTTCAAATTTGTAACTGAACGTAATCGAAAAGAAATCGATTGGATATTTCGTATTAAGTCTCACATCACCAGCCTCAACAAAGACTTAGGCCCCTAAACAGCTATCAGTTTTACAAACATGTAATCTGTTCTTCCTATCCTTTGCTCCTTAATCCGCTTACTGTATAGTCATGGTTTATTTGGTTCTATTTCCAGCAATGCCCCTTAACACTTACCTACCGTCAAACTTTCATTGTTACATTTTGTATTTTTCATTCCACTGTCAAGTATTGCTGACGAATGTTCGAGGGGTACCGAAAATTACAATATTTTTTCTAAATCAATACTCCTTATTTGTCAATTATGTGTAATATCTTATTTCTGTGTTTGTTCTACGGGGATTTAAAAACATTGTTAAACCTGACTAATAATGAATAAATAGGACACATCTGGGAACTAAAACAAAAGTGAAAAACAGGATGCGAGTAATTGATACAAATAAATTTCAATTTTATTCAGAGCTGTCTTCTAGACGTAGATCATTAATTTTCTATAATTTCCATTTACAAGAATTTTCATACATAAATACCACCATCGTAAATGAATTTCAACATTACGGTAGCTCATAACCGCCACACAAAAACACCACCTTTTGACTAAAATCCATTTATCTATGAAAGAATATCGAAACTGTAGTTCTGCAATGAAACTTAATCATATATCTTGCATATGAAAGAATGGAAATTAAAGTAAATATTAAAAAAACAATTAAAAAAACAATATATGAATTTGACATTAATTTCTTTTTAACATTTAATTTGAAGTCTATATGAAAAACAATGTATCTTTTTACAGAATTTCCTGTTAGTTGCATTGTTACTGCAGACCAGTAGAAACTTAATTCCACAAAGTACTTCTAACAACAGTCACGACAGAAAAATGTTTTGACTGAGAATGATGGAGTAAGAAAAACTGTGAAAGATGGAGCAAGGATGACTGGCATGGTTACAACCAACCTGAGATTGAATAATGTACACAACTCCAGGTTAACTAATTTACAGAAATTTTATTGAAATTATTCTTATGTACAGACCGTACGGGATGAATATTGACTTTTCGTCTAGTATGATTATGAGAACCATTCTTAACATCTCATTTAAATATGATCTATAGCAGGTTTGTTCAACTTTTTAAAGTGGGGGGCCACATGGAATGATTATGATGAAGGAGGGGGCAGCATGAACCCTACGCTCGATTTTCGAAGCCCAAAGCAACAAGATTTGAGCACTGCGCGCAGAGCACACTGATTTATTTTCCTTCCTGATAAAACAGATGAATAAAATTCAGCCACCACCTCCCCCCCCCCCTCCGGGGAGAGAGTGTCACACAAACTGACCTGTATGCAGTTTTATGGACCCAGAAGGTTCGAATGATTGATTGTATAGCTTCAAATTGTTATCAATAAATCTGCTCACTAAAATTTCGCACCGTAGAGCATCTCTGGCGGGCTGGACGCAACCCTGCGGCGGGCCGGACTGTGGCCCGCGGGCCGTAGGCTGGACAACCCTGATCTATAGGGATACATGCAAAATGATGCAAAAGTCACGATCAAATATAAATAAATAGTGATGAACTGGCAATGCTTGATACTTGTATCACCTCAATGATGTAAGTGTGTGATTGAGTATTGGACAAAAAAGTTTCATTTTAAAGTTAATAACATTCTGAGAACTGCTTAGATCTGTCCACTACCAAGTTTCCTTCCTGTTCAGATTAATTCCCCAACGGAAACATTTTGAAATGTCATGTTTGGACCTTATCATGACCCCAAATGATCTTTGACCTACTTTTGTGAACACATCCAATGAAGTCCTTGACATGTGCAACAACTTGGGCAACTTTGATGCACATAAGCACATTGATCACACATACAGTAGGTAACTGGGGGCAACAGTTGCTTAACATAATCGAACAGAGGGATGAATGGACACACAGACAGATGAATAGATCCATTTCTACGATATCAACTTCATTGGCTTGGCAAGCTACTTGATCTTAAAATACAAGTCTAGATTAATCCATTTGTGTATTTCCTTAAATCCCCTCTCTGTCCCTCCACTGCCTATCCCCTACCTCTCCTCTTCCCCTGTTGCTTTCTTCTCTCCATTCCCTGTCTACTTATAATTCCCTTTCATCCATCTCATTGTGTTCACCGTGCTCATTAACCTGTCTGTATTATGTGCGTGTTTTTGTCCCTTCTGTTACTGTTACTAATCATTTAGCCTCTGAAGAAGATCCTAGGATCAAAACGTCAGGCCAATTTACTTTTACACAAATTCAAAAGAAAAACAAAATTTTTAAAATAATTTTGCAGATTTAAAAGAAAAAACTTCAAAATATATGACTTCTAGAAGGTTAGTATAGCATTATATCAAAAGAAATGTTTTCATTGAATCTAATTAGTAAATGAACTTCATTTTCAAGAGCTAAACATATACATATAAGGAAACTGATCAAGAAATTGATCAACATTAACTCAGAGAAGCTGTTAAAGAGTGTTGCTGCACATCTTCACCTCTCATTCTAAATCCAGGCAGCTGCACTGTACTGTACTTGCTTGACAGTAGCATCAGTAGCATCATTTTGATGTAAATTGATGAATTGATGACATTCCGATACAATTGTAATTAAAGATTTTGTTAGAATGTTGTATTGACAAGATTATGAAATGATCAGTTCATCATTTTGCTGCAAATTGTTGAAATGATGACATCCTGATGCATGGGTTATTACAGATTTTGCTGGAAAATGCTGTTAATGATTTTTTAATCATCAATTTATCATTTGTTTGCTACAATTACATGGTTGAATGTCTTACTATGCGAAACGGTGGTATATAATTTCATCATTTTTCAGCATTATATTGAGGTAAATCACTTTATAAAGTTTAGAAATGTGTTTTTTGTTTTCATTTTGGCAAATTGTTTAATAGAGTATACTACAGTAACTGAAAGCTGCTAAGTACAAAATATGTAAAATGTTGGCAGCACCTTAACAATCCCATAGAAAGTGACACAACACGATATAAATTATTGCAAGTATATTGAGTCAATTGTCCCACATTCAAAATGCTTCAACAATACATATCATGATGAGCTGCACTAAATGAACAAGACAAAAAGAAAAGGGTTCCGATGAGGTGCAACATAATGACCCTGTTGACAAAGATATCCCATCTTCTGAACACTGTGAGGAGCACTTGCAAATAATTATTTTGTTTTGTTTTGTAATTGAATGCTTACATGATCAACACAGAAGACCCAAACAGACATCTGTACTTAAAATACATCTCAGGTCTTACATCCTGATTTAAAGAAAAACATAAACAAAATTGCTACAGAGTTGATAAAGCACCCAAATATTCATGCCACTGCAAAATGCTAATAGCCAGATCTTATGATAGTGTACAGTGATAATTCCTGATCAGACGTAACCCTTACTTATCCGTATCATTTGATGTTGCAATAGTACATCCTGGATCAGAGAAAACAAGAAATGGAGATGCTTGGACTATGACCAAGCTGCATAGTGATGAATATTCATGGCAGATGTCTAGACCAGTTTACTGTACGAGCTTTGATTGGGCGATTATGTAAGGGAGAGGATAATAGCCATTAAGTGTTCAGTCTTTTCAGCAATTGAGAAGGCTGATTGTACAGATTGGCTGTGATTGGTCCACTACAGAACAGAAGAGCATAAACACCATAAATAGGGTAAATCTTGTACTCAGCATGTCAAAATGATGTGTGTTAGCTGCCTGTGATTGGTCAATTAGATATGGTAGTGCATAAACTCCATTGGGTTGGCTAAATAATGTCCACATGTTTCACACTATATTGCCATACACAAGGTATGGAAGTGTGTAAGGGGTTCCTGAATAGGGATTGGTAAAATAAACACGGGAGGGCATAAACACATGTTTTCTTGAAAGTATTATAACTTAAATGAAAATTCAATAACTAACGCCAGTTAAGAGACCGTTGTGCAAAATGGCACCAACATGATACAGTGAAGGTAACGTATTAACCAGTAGTGATTGGTCAGTAACGGTAGTCTGATAGCAAATTAGTGTCGCTTATTGGTCGATAGGAATTAGTGTAGAGAGGAAGTAGCTTTTTTCAATTGTGTCCAATTATATCTCTTGCTGTAATTTAAAACGTATTGTTAATAAAAGATACAAATAATGTAGAAAGAAAATGGAGGGGAGAAATGAAACTAGAAAGAAAAAAAAATAAACATGAGAGAATAACACCAAAAACAAACAGTTTATACTGTATACGCATTCATAAGTACAGTACTGCACACAATAAATAATCTACATGTACAGGTTAGTTGACTAAAAAATTGGGCAGAAATATTTTCTCTTGAATGTTGAGACTACTGACATTATATTATCCTGAACTGGCTTCTTTTCCATTTCAAATAATTGGAGATTTACACAGCAGAAAACACTAGATATAATATTAAATAATAAAATAGAAAGATTATATATCTAAATAAAAATAAAACACCTGATAATTGTATTTAATTAAGTTAAGGTCATCAGTTTTATTCCTACCTAACTAAATAAATTTGAACACTACTAATTCTACTTCAACTAGTATCTTAATACTACCTGCAAAGTATTTTGTTCCCTCATTTAGCCATTTAATTGTCTAATTTACAATGGCTGATTGTCTGGAAATGTTTTACATATCTTGAAGTTACTTTTTTTTTACTTTAAGCGCATTTTTAAGTATGGTAAAAGTTTGGGCTAAAAGTCACCAAATTGTCTCTCATTTTAAAAGCGACTTTACATTTGAAACAAAACAGTAACACTTACTGTAAATATTGTATGATCCTATTTGCTAGATGGTACGAGAATAATCTGTAAAGGTGCTGTAACAACAGTTTTTAGGACTACTTTAAATTCACAAGCCAGTAATTACATAATTTTTGTAGACACAAAAATTGGCATTTCAAATATTAAATATAAAACTCAAAGGACAGTCATAATGATGAGAAAATTTAACAAAATGTCAGAATCGATTTAATCAATTTCTTTACATCAATTTCTTTTCATCATGACTATTTTCTAATTTTCAAGAAAGTTTTTTTTTTTCAAAAGAAGCACCAATTGTTTTCCAAAATGTTATCAGCAAACTTGTTTTTTATAAGTTATAACAAATTAAAGTAGTTGTTTCTTGATTGTGAAGCATCAAGAATTTAGTAGAAGTAGCTTCATATTGATGGGAAAAATAAACAGCTTGGCATATCTATTTGAAACGAAGGACTGCTAAGTACTGTTTAAAATATATCTTATGATAATAAAAGTAAAATAAAATATTACATTGGAATTACAGACACAATTATAAGCCATGATTCTAATGCACTCCCACACTGTTTTTGTTTAGATTGATAACCTAGGAGTTGTGTGTTACGGTTTATATAGTTATGAGCTCCAAATGAATGATTTATTTTCCATTTTGAAAAAAAAAGAAAAACTAAATTGTTAATATTGTAATGTACCAAGAATGACAAAATTATTTTTGCAAATAGATGAGGTGAAACTTACATTCAAATCTATGGTGATAGTATTATATGTTAGATGCAAAGGAACAGGCCAACCAGAAGCCTTCCTACTTTTAAAAAAGTCTATTTTATTGTTAAAATATCAGCTTTTCAAAGTGATTTTGTGAAACAAAAAAACAGTAATTATTTGATTGGTTGACTTTATTTCATCTTGGTATGCTGAAAGCAAATTTGTAGTTCTGCATTTATAGCTTTATTTATTTAATAATTTGTTATATTTTATTATATATTTTTTTTATTGTTAAAATATCAGCTTCTCAAAAAAAAAAATTCTATAATTTTGTTAAGCAAAAAGATTGTGGAAAGGCAATCGATATTGTCGCAAACATTGGAGTTCTAAAACAAAATGTAAAATAAATAGTGGAAATAATATAATTTTCAATTTAACAAAATAAACAATTGTTTCCTTAGATCCCTCCCCTAACCGATGTTAAAAATAGAAGTTAATAAGCGGAAAAAAATTCTAGCGTAAACAAATAAACACTTCCGAACAATAACAGTGGTAATTTAACTTAGCAGATATTGAAGTCTAGATTAAAAATCTTTATGGTATCTGGATAAATGGGTTGTGTTTAATGACCGTTCTTAAAACATAACGAGAATGTTATAGTTTATGTAAAAACTGTTTTCTTATGACAGGAATCTGCTGTATATGAACATTCCCAACAATATGAATGTTAAAGAATATTTGTGTAAACGTGCCGTTTTTGGGAGGCTTGAATAGGGGGGGGGGGGGGGATGGTGGAGTCTACAAAAACACCCGTAGAAATTCTATATTACGTTTATATTCCATTTGTAAAGATCTAGCCTTCGACATGGCTCCTTGGCTAAATAAGAATGAACATATGAAGAACTTTCTGATTAATAGAATTCTAATCTAGATCTTTCCAGTCTTGCCAGGTGATGAAGATAACTAGCACAACACTGTTGTAAAAAATTAATAGTATTTGCATACAAGTTGGAAATCATCGTACCATTCAAATATTACCGTTTATTAGCATATTGCTCCACAGAGCCAATCACCAGTAAACAGAAGTAGGTACATTTATAAGTGCTATGGCCCGCGGATTTTTAGAAACTTGCTATTGTTATCCCACAAGTTACATTTCAGGCCGACAGCGGGTTTAAGACAATTATAGTTGTGATACGCCGACATTTGTAAGCAAAATGTTCTGATATTTTGGAGATAATATGCATGCTGAAGTTCCTTGGCGCCTTCTGTTAATATGAAGTCATACTTGAACACCAAATAAGATTAGCTTGAGCAAACTTTAGTACAATATAGCAAGATCGTGTTTCATCTTCTTTTCTTTAATTATAAACATAGTTTTTGGTTTTATTGCATCTTTAGAATCATGCAATTCTTCTTTCATGGGAAGACATTCTTGCTAGTGACAACACAAGCAAAATGGTGCATCATGAAGCTCATGACAGCACGAGTACAGCGGTATCGCAAATGAAAAATAATATTTCATCTTAGATATTATAACATGTAAATACAGAGAACATGTTGTAAATTCTCGATCGTTTTAGTTCGAAAAAATTCAGTTGGAATAGCTAAGTAACACTTACAGTACGTTGTTCTTGCATTCAAACTAATTACTTATACGACATTGTTGGGCACATATTTCTACATCAGTAGTGATAGCCCTTGTTACAAATTTCTTCGTAAAGGAAGTGATCACACAAATACACCTGCTAAATAGCCAATTACTGTCGTATTACTTATTTCTATATTTTTGTGCAGAAAACTAGAAAGTAACACATCATGACAAAGCATTAGGGAAATGACTCCTTTCTCAGAAAATTCAAAAATTCATTGACAACCAGCGGGCGGGCAGGGGGCAGAATGCACCCCACAGAAAATGTTGGGGACGCAATGGGCGACGATGAAATGTACTCAAACAGGGGGATGTAGCCGATGATGGTGGAAGGGGGACGGGGGAGGCACTAAAGAGAATGTCATGAACGGTCATCTCAGAAATATTTGCGCTACAGGCGCGGTTGCAATTTCTCATTGAGTGGCCATATATTCGTATTCACATAATATTTTTAGCTATATGGTATATAACCGTATGGTTATTGACCGAGCAGGTGCGCACATTGTTCAAACGTTTCTTATTTCTCACAAAATTGGTAAAGTATTTGTAAAAATAAAAGGAAACTTTTAGTATACGAATGTAGTTAAAAAATGGAAATAATAGCACCATTTTGCATCAAAGCCCTTATCGAAAAACATAAATTTTCAAAATTGTGTTTATTAATTTACTCCCCTTACTCAAGACGGCGATCCAAGGCTATGTGCCTGAAAATGGCAACATAATTGACTTTGCCCGCCCCCACACCAAATACCTACCTACGCCCCCTGTAGACAACACAGTATTTCCATGCACTTATTTTATATCTTTGATGTTACATACTGACAAGTATATCTTTTAACCGTCACATGCATGTAGATTTCAGACCGGTGTTCCGAGACATGAACACTGTGGTTACGGTAAAAAAAAAAATTAAAAAAAAAAATGAATGTGTAGCAAGTGGTATGGCTGATATATAGTAAATCAATAAAGAATAACACACCAGAAAAATTCCACTTCACGACCGGTTTCGTCCTTTTGAGACTCATCAGGCGAAGGTAGGAATCGAACCCCGGATCTTCGTGTCACGAACCGAAGTCCGTACCACTCGACCACAGTGATTCTACTGGTGTGTTAAAGCGTATACATTGGATTTTGAATAACTGTCAATAAGGGCGTATTACCCAAGTGTTATGATTGTACAGAGTGAACCCCTGGCGCTTTGAATCTGACAATTGTACACAGAATAACCACTTTTTAGGCAAGCCAAGCCGTAAATAAGAAATGAATGTGTAGCAAGTGGTATGACAGATATGTAGTAAATCAATAAAAAATAACACACCAGAAAAATTCCACTTCACGACCGGTTTCGTCCTTTTGGGACTCATCAGGCGAAGTAACAATCATCTCCTTATCCCCACGAGCAAATATGCCCTTTTTCTTATTAATGATTGTTTCAAGTCACTTGTAATCCATGGTTTATTTGTTTGGGTAAATCTTGAATTGCTTCTTCGGCACTGCGTAATCCACACACAAGTTCACATAGCTTGTGATCGTTTCAGTAAGTTCATCAATACCTGTTGAGGATTCAATAAACACATCTCAATTAGTGCACTCCAGATCGGCCTGTAAATTGTCTAATGCGTCTTGTTGAACTGTGATAGTCCGTGGTTTTTCTCTTTGGATAATTTGGCGATACCGAGGATATAGGATTACTAGATCGTGATCGGATTTGTCAGGTGTAGTGAGAGGTGATGCATTGTAGGCTTCTTTAACAGAATAGCAGAGATCCAGGTTTGCATTTCCACGTGCGGGACAGTGTACATGTTGATAATACTGGACGCTACTCTTCTTTAACGTACAGTGATTGAAGTCACCATCAATAACAATGAAGGCATAAGGATGGGCAGTTTCGATATCATTAATAGTCCTGCACAATTCTTCAGCTGCTTGTTCTGCGACAGTACGATTTGGTACATAAACCGTAAGATGTATAACATGAGAAAATTCTCGTGGTATTTCCTTTCGTGGTATGTCTTGGCATCTTGGGATTTTCTATGGAAATAGGGAAAATCTTAGGATTTTCATCCCCTAGATATTGCTAGATATCCATACAGTACAGGTTCCTTGGGATTTCGTGGGATTTTTTCGGGCCTGTCCTTGGGAAATTGCAAAATCGGGAGTGGTCATAATGCATGTAGGTCAGTGTACGACCTCTAGACGTCACTAACACACAACCGGATCACTTGTTATTGATGAAGTGGTGTGTTGCCAGATTTTGTCAAGGTCTTGGTACTACGGGCGAAGGTCATTAATTAAGTTTCGTAACTCATCGGGAAGCGATTACATGGGTGGTCCTTAGGGTTGTGGGGCGCGTTTATATGCAGATGGGACTAATCTCAAGAAGTGATGGGTGTGTCCGCCCCCCACCCATGATACACCCTTGGATCCACGTACTACATGATATTCACAGGAGATGTGCTCAATTCTCCAATCGCATGCGGAATTGAATTTTAGATTCATTGTACGAGTTACGGTACCAGGTTTGGGGTAAAAACATGCATTCAGGTCGGAGTGTATAACATTTATCTCTGGATGGCAGTGAAGGACATAGGTCTAGTGCAGTTCGCATATAGATCCTGGTCTAATACCGAAATGTGTCATGTTCCCCGACGA
>JAIPMN010014811.1:0-10148 GCA_020650975.1 Apostichopus californicus
GCTTCTGATTAACATTCCTGTTATGTATTACTCCTGACAGTGCAGTATTATAACTGGACATATAATTAGATGCAATATGGACAAGCTTCTGATTAACATTCCTGTTATGTATTCAGTTTTTCATTTCTCATGTACTCAGCCAAATATAAAATAATCATCACTGTAGATGCTGCTATAATACTCACCTCAATTCTTGTAGAGAATTATAAAGAAAAGTGATTATCATTGTGCAAAAATGTTTAAAGATTATTTCAATATCCGTCTTTTGTTGATATGATGTGCAATATGTGATAGTAGAATATCTTCTTTTTGGATTAGTTTTGTTATTTTCAGAATTAATTATAGGTGCAATAATCTGTGTAATATTAGAGATAAAATATTAGAGATCATAGAAATATTTTAATCAAGACTCATGAGCAGAGCGAAGGAAGTTCTTACTGTTGGGAATCTCAAACTACAGTAAAGTTTATATGATGTGAGGGTGCACATGTTGACCCTTACTGTGACCTTTACCCTCTGTAATATTAATCAGTTTAAGTGAGAGAGAGGTGCATATGTTGACCCTTACTGTGACCTTTACCCTCTGTAATATTAATCAGTTTAAGTGACAGAGAGGTGCACATGTTGACCCTTACTGTGACCTTTACCCTCTGTAATATTAATCAGTTTAAGTGACAGAGAGGTGCATTGTTATCCTTCCAGGTTGAATCACATAATAAGTTGCTTGTTTTCTCCAATTATTTACATATCTTTCATCTAGATTAATGCTTATACAGATTCTTCACATGGGCCACATGCTGTTTGGTTTAGTAAAAACAATTGAACTAACTGCATAGAAGGGCCAGTGAAAACAACAATGGAATTAACTGCATAGTAGGGCCAGTGAAAACAACAATGGAATTAATTGCATAGTAGGGTCAGTGGAAAAACAACAATGGAATTAACTGCATAGTAGGGTCAGTGGAAAAATAATTATTGAATTAACTGCATAGTAGGGTCAGTGGAAAAACAATAATTGAATTAACTGCATAGTAGGGTCAGTGGAAAAACAATAATTGAATTAACTGCATAGTAGGGTCAGTGGAAAAACAATAATTGAATTAACTGCATAGTATGGTCAGTGGAGAAACAATTATTGAATTAACTGCATAGTAGGGTCAGTGGAAAAACAACAGTTATCTTTTAAACATTTGTTAAGCAGTTGTTTGATTTGTTTGTATGGGGAGAGTAGTCCACACTGGGAATACTTTAATAGCAGAAATTAGAAGGCAAATTATCCATACTGAGGATTCTGTCCTTAGTGGGCATATGGTATATACTCCGAAATCCGACATAAGTGTAGGCAAATTGTCCTTGATCAAATTGTCCATACTGAGTATTCTGAGGTTTGTGTGCATAGGGTTCATACTCAGAATTCTCACACAAGTGTAGGCATGCTGTCCTTCAAAACCAGAAGTAAGAGTTAAAGATAGAACAGATTTGCTGACAAATACAGTGTTCTGTATTACTGTAGTCATGTAATGAACCGATACACACCTCTCTCTCTCTTTAGTGTTCTGTTATTACTGTAGTCATGAAATGAACCGATACACACCTCTCTCTCTCTTTACTCCAAAATGTCTTTAATTTTTTGTCTTTTTTAATCATCCGTCTTTTCCTCTATATCATGTGCTTCTTCTTAGTTTCCTCTAATCCCCTCCAAGAGATTCAGCTGCATTACTGTCATGTGTTGATTTGATTCGCTGCTTTCTTCATACCTCATAACCATTCATGTCTCCATGGATATGGTCAATAATTCATCTCATATTCAATGTTTGAACTTTCATGTACTCCACCTTGTAAACCACCTTCAGCATTTATCAAAGAATAAACCATGTATTTTTATTAGTGGTGTACAGTCTTAAGCAATGTAATATAATAGATGTCTACTGGCAGACACAATACTAGTATCTAGAGTATTGAATATCTACTGGCAGACAATACTAGTATATAGAGTATTGGATGTCTACAGGCAGACATAATACTAGTATCTAGAGTATTGGATGTCTACTGGCAGACATAATACTAGTATAAAGAGTATTGCATGTCTACTGGCAGACAATACTAGTATATAGAGTATTGGATGTCTACTGGCAGACAATACTAGTATATAGAGTATTGGATGTCTACAGGCAGACAATACTAGTATAAATAGTATTTGATGTCTACAGGCAGACATAATACTTGTATCTAGAGTATTGGATGTCTACTGGCAGACACAATACTAGTATCTAGAGTATTGAATATCTACTGGCAGACAATACTAGTATCGAGAGTACTGGATGTCTACTGGCAGACACAATACTAGTATCTATAGTATTGGATGTCTACTGGCAGACAATACTAGTATCGAGAGTACTGGATGCCTATTGACAGACAATACTAGTATCTATAGTATTGGATGTCTACTGGCAGACAATACTAGTATAGAGAGTACTGGATGCCTATTGACAGACACAATACTAGTATCTATAGTATTGGATGTCTACTGGCAGACAATACTAGTATCGAGAGTACTGGATGCCTACTGACAGACACAATACTAGTATCTATAGTATTGGATGTCTACTGGCAGACAATACTAGTATCGAGAGTACTGGATGCCTACTGGCAGACACAATACTAGTATCTATAGTATTGGATGTCTACTGGCAGACAATACTAGTATCGAGAGTACTGGATGCCTCTTGACAGACACAATACTAGTATCTATAGTATTGGATGTCTACTGGCAGACAATACTAGTATCGAGAGTACTGGATGTCTACTGACAGACACAATACTAGTATCTATAGTATTGGATGTCTACTGGCAGACAATACTAGTATCGAGAGTACTGGATGCCTACTGGCAGACACAATACTAGTATCTATAGTATTGGATGTCTACTGGCAGACAATACTTGTATCGAGAGTATTGGATGCCTACTGGCAGACACAATACTAGTATCTATAGTATTGGATGTCTACTGGCAGACAATACTTGTATCGAGAGTATTGGATGTCTACTGGCAGACACAATACTAGTATCTATAGTATTGGATGTCTACTGGCAGACAATAATAGTATCGAGAGTACTGGATGTCTACTGACAGACACAATACTAGTATCTATAGTATTGGATGTCTACTGGCAGACAATACTAGTATCGAGAGTACTACTGGCAGACAATACTAGTATCGAGAGTACTGGATGCCTATTGGCAGACACAATACTAGTATCTATAGTATTGGATGTCTACTGGCAGACAATACTAGTATCGAGAGTATTGGATGTCTATTGACAGACACAATACTAGTATCTATAGTATTGGATGTCTACTGGCAGACAATACTAGTATCGAGAGTATTGGATGTCTACTGAGAGACAATACTTGTATCTATAGTATTGGATGTCTACTGGCAGACAATACTAGTATCGAGAGTATTGGATGTCTACTGAGAGACACAATACTAGTATCTATAGTATTGGATGTCTACTGGCAGACAATACTAGTATCGAGAGTATTGGATGTCTACTGAGAGACAATACTTGTATCTATAGTATTGGATGTCTACTGGCAGACAATACTTGTATCTATAGTATACAAGTATTGTCTCTCAGTAGACATTCAATACTCTAGATACTAGTATTATGTCTGCCAGTAGACATCCAATACTATAGATACTACTGGCAGACAATACTAGTATCTAGAGTATTGAATGTCTCCTGGCAGACATAATACTAGTATCTAGAGTATTGGACGTGAAATTTGATAAATGTGTGTTAGTATTTAGAATTTGATAAATGTATGTTAGTATTGAGAATTGATGGTGATTCCTTTATATGGCTGTATAATAGTATTCATCACCTTGCTTAATATCAGTTTGGGTTTTATAAGTAATGCTTTTAGTGAAAATTATAAAATATTTGTAGAGAATATTTGAATAAACTAATCTGGACAGAGCAACTATATTTTTGTTTCTCTATATTTGTTTTCTCTAAAATAAAAGACTTTACTGAAGACAAGGGTTTCATAAGGAAGCAGGTTTAAGATATTTGTGTTCAACAAATACTTTAATCTGACTTGAAAGTTTGTTAAATATATCTTTTTGTGCTTGCTTTCATCTGAACATATGTAAGAACTAGTCCACATTTTAGATTTGTTATTAAATCAAATGTACATCAAGCTACAACATTTGATATTATTGTACTTTTGCAATGCAATCGAGATGTTATCAAGGTTTCAATGCTACCTACCGATCTATCATATAACCTAACATTGCAAATCCACCTGTTTTTTCATAGTGTCCATATCTTATGGAAACCTATACTTTATTATGTGAGGTGTTAATGTATTCAAAAGGTACCAACAGAGCTACTCCCCCCCCCCTTCTCTCCCTTCCCCTACCTGTGTGATGAAGCCTCTAGCTACACAGTGCTCTTTCTGTTGACCTACGTATATAGTTGATTCTATATAATGTTACAATGACTGGCTCAAGTAGTTATGTACATACTAATACCTATAATGGTTACTACATTACTGAAAGGCTATAACAAAAGTTTCAAAGTACTTCCGAAAAATGTTCTCCAAATTTCATAGCAACTGTCACGAAACCAACCGCAGAAGTGGTCGTTACCATAGCAACCACACCTGCTGTTATGCTTGTTACAAGTCGATCATCAGAAAATGGTGTTTCTTGTAGAGTACTGGTGTCCAGTGATCGCTTTTCCCGCATTGATGTACTGACGTCATTCAATGGCCTGTAATATTCGCTCCTACCTGTAATAATAAACACCATAAAAAAAATTGCCACTAGAACACAGACTGATTAACAGCATACAGTTTATGGTATGTAGGTGTTCATATACTTGTTGCAGGGCAATGGGACAAAGGTAGCCAAGAACCATCAAATTCAAAAGGTTTCTGTAATCAATCGTAGGATATATTTTCAATGAATAAACCTATACACTGCAAGCTTTATATGAAAGCCTATTTAGGGTCATGCAAATAAAAATTATTAATTTGTTATTACCAACCGACCAGGATTGCACCAGTAAACAGCATGCATTAAGCAGCAATCATGCCATACAATGGGTTAATCATGGAAAATCAAATTAATTACCTGGACATAAGAAAGAGCACACTGGATCTTTGGACCAATGACCATCTTCGCATTTTACCGCATTTCCGTCTTGGATGAGGCCACCTGTTGTACCACATGTGAAGTTTACTTCAATACCATGATCTGTTACACCTGATGGTACCAGTCCTGAAGGGGATTCACAGGATACTACGGGTGCAGATATATGGAAAATAAACTGCATGCAATAACAAAAATAAGGACCTACCTACCACCATTGAGACACAGTCACCCACCCCACTCCCCCTTCCAATCTCCCTCATCTCTCACACCATTGAGACGAAGTCACGCCCCCCCCCCAATCCCCCTCCCATCTGCCCTCATCATCTCTCACACCATTGAGACAAGGTCACCCCCATTCCCCCTCCCCCACCTCATCAACCCTCCTCATCTCTCACACCATTGGCGCTGAACTTGCACCTCCAGCTAACACATACCCAGTCATCTGCCAAAGAATAACATGACCTTTCAGATCCAGGTCAGTAGTCAGATTGATGGGGCGCATGGGTGGGGGATTTTCCCTTCCTATCCCACCCATCATTCCCTCATCAGGTGTACGAAAAGGTGAATATAACTGTAGGTGCACAGATGCCCTGAAACTTCAGTGTTTGTGTCCAACTTAGAATTCCTGTCTACGGATTGTTCATTTGCCTCTGGATATGGCTTGCTATGGGTTAGGGTTGCATAACGATAAACAGTGTAGAGGGAAACTTCAAGAGCACTGAATACCCACCCAGTATCCTACTGAATATGCACCCAACCAGTGAGCCTATCCTACTGAATATGCAACCAACCAGTGGGCCTATCCTACTGAATATGTACCCAACCAGTCTCCTACTGAATATGCACTCAAACAGTATCTACTGGATATGCACCCAACCAGTATCTACTGAATCTGCATCCAACCAGTATCTACTGAATATGCACCCAACAGTATCCTACTGAATATGCACCCAACCATGGTCTCCTACTGAATATGTACCAACCAGTATCTTACTGAATATGCACCCAACCAGTATCTACTGAATCTGCATCCAACCAGTATCTACTGAATATGCACCCAACAGTATCCTACTGAATATGCACCCAACCATGGTCTCCTACTGAATATGTACCAACCAGTATCTTACTGAATATGCACTCAACCAGTATCCTATGTGAATATGCACCCAACCATGGTATCCTACTGAATATGCACCCAACCAGTATCTTACTGAATGAGCACTCAACCAGTATCTACTGAATATGCACCCAACCAGTATCTTACTGAATATGCACCAACCAGTATCATACTGATCGCTTCTCGGCCTTTTGGCTTAATATCATGTGTAGTATCTGTTCCTTTACGAGGGGAATGTCACAGTCCCGATGCAAGGTGACTGGGGTTGAGAGCGGATCAGTCGTTATGCCCCCAACCAGTATCATGTGTCTTTCTTTGTCATTGTTAGTGTTTTCATTTCAAAGAAGAATGACACAATCACACTCAATTATCTGAATAATGCATTCAATGATAGTTCTATACTTACCTTTGCAGTCAGGGATTGTTGGATCATTAAACTGTCCGTCGTCGCACGTTGTCTCCATAGGTCCCTGAAGAATACCACCCGGTATACTGTCAATGCATTCATATGTAATGCTCGTGTTGTGACTGATATACCCGATGGTTTCTTGGGGTGACGGTGAACCGTACATCGTGTCATTTTGTAAGGACGGCACTGTACAAGACACTAAGCAAAAAGTAATTACTTCTGAAGAATTATAGCATTCATGACTGGTGACGACAATATGCTACCACAACATGTCTAAGATTACCATACGAGTAATAGACACACATGATAGGCCTAACTACTGGCATGTCCTGCGTGTATGACCATTCGTGACTATTGACGACTCCTGCAAAACAATTGACTATTAAAATAAACTACCTCATATTACCATCAGATGCGCGAAGAAGCCTCATTGGCTAATCAATGCCGCAAGCTGACCGAAGTCAGTCTCTTAGATTCATATTTAACGCCCATGATTATGAATTGTCAATTGTCAACAACTCTGTCACTGGACGACATACATTAATCTTGGAGTGACTCGAACTCGGGACCTTATGATTGAAAGGCACCGGCATTAACCACTGAGCACTCCTTAATGATTTAATATACTACAAAGTACCTTTACAATCAGGAAAGACACTTGGTTCCCACTCTCCATTACTACTACAGTAAGCAAGAGGTTGCACATCCTCCTCGAGGTACCCAACACTCACGTCGTCACTGCAGGCAAACTCTACAACCTGGTAAGCTTGATATACTTCTGTAGGTTCACTGTTGCCATGGCTGTCGGTGAATGACGTATCATCCTCCAAAGTTGGAGGGGAGCATGTTTCTGAACAAATATTGTGAATCAAGAGAGTGTAAAGAGGTACGATATCATTATAATATCATTATAATATCATTATAATATCATTATAATATTAAATTAACGTTGTCCTAAATATAGCTTAATCAGTAAGGGAGATTGGTTAATTGTATAATGTATTCGGGTCAGGCCTAATACAGTTTATTTACATAAACACAAACTTGGCATGTAACGCTTCCATTTCACCAAAATAGACTAGTCAATTCATGGTTCTGTCCAGTTTCAATTTGTTTCCATTGGAAGAAGATAATTTGTACATTGTTGGGTACTATATGTGGATTTGTTTCTATTGTATATTATGATAAAGATTAACGTGAGTTGACATTTGTGACTTGTAGCCATTAACAAAGATCGGTTTAATTTCGTTCTAAATTTACATTAGATCGTTTCTTTTCACGTAATCCCCATCCTCTTCGAAAAATAAAACTTCTTTGCAACATCTCAAATCTACCACTGGTTCACAAACCAACCAGAATACATAGAGTTCAATGCGATTACCATTGTATTAGAAGTAGACTAAGGTAAATATGCAACATATATCGAATCAAGTTGGACACTTGAAATAATTATTCATACTAAGTCATTTCTTGCAAGAGCCTTGCAAATAATCGTTATTAATTTGTTATTACACATTATTAATTTGTTTTAACAAATTATTATTTCGCTATTTAATTAGTAATTTGTCAAAATAAGTTTATAATTTAAATAACAATTAAAAATGTTATACAGATGGCCCTATATATACTTTGCTTTGTAGTCATTTATTGTTTCTGTACCGAGATGCAACCGACTAACATGTACATCACCTTTTTCGTGAAGATAGTTGTCTTAATAGAAATATCGTAGTCTCCGATGTTTAATTTTACTCTGATTAGGTTGTAGCTATTTGACGATATAGATTCAGGTTAATATCAATTCGTTTTTAAATATGACTATAATAGCTAACGGTCGTGGTTGGTTAGCAGAGCCTTTCCTGCTCTGTACATGATATCCCGTTTAGTTATACTTACTTAAACAATTAAAGATGACTGGGTCTGGATCAAAGACACCTTGTTCCGTACAGAATGGAGTAAAGTTCTGTAACAGAGGCTCGTATCCATCAGAACACTCAAACAGAACAGACTCCCAGAGATTGTAAAACGCCTTGTCTTCCACAAGTCGCACGCCCTCAATATTTTTAGCCTCTTCTGGTAAGGTGCAATCTGTTAATAATATCATTAATACGTTTTTTTCGCCCGATATGTGTCTAGTCATAACAGCTTATAGCGAAGTGATTTTTCAGGTTTTGTTGAGATAGTGAAACCAATGGGTAACCATAAACAGCAGATAATTACGAAAGTCATATTGTGCAACCCCCCCCCCCATCCACCAACTCACCCTCCTAAAACATTGGAAACAAAACAACCACCTCTCTTAATCATAACTATGTTTTGGCAGGGAGGGGGGGGGGGGTTGCGTCTAAGATAATTATAAAACGTTTCTTCAGAGAAATATATATTTTCCCAATATAGTAATCTCGGAAAACTACTTTCCCAAAATATATGCGAAAAATGGCCGAAAATATACTTTGGGATAACCACCAACATTTCTCGAAATAAAACCCATTAATCCCCCCCCCCCACCCCTCGACACACACACACCCCCTCTTCCGATCTTGATCATCGAATACAAAGACCGTTTAAATGTCATGTGACCATTCCATCTTCCGAATCTAAGAAGTACATATACTAATGGTTCGTTGAAATAGACCTTACAAGTCATGTGACCGAGCACCCTTCATATCATCTTTAAACGGAGACAAAACGTAAAATCTGTTGTAATATTCAATGATCGGTTCTAATATATAGCTAAAAATTTACATGGTCATGATATGAAATGTTGCAGGTGTCATGAATGGTCAACGTTTTAACTATCGAGTGAGGAATAGCGTATAATGTTGTAACTATCTGTGCAGGCTTACTGGTACTTGTTTACTGATAAACGACGAAGAAGAAAGTAACTTAGTTTGTGATTCTATCTTCAAACAAAGGACATGAAAGGATATGTACATAATGCTCTGATTATTTGTACCTTATGACTAAGAAATAATAACTTGTTCAGTATTTTCCACTAATGCTGTGACAAGTGTGGCTAGCTCATTTTTGTAATATCGGTACGCGATAAACATATAGCTCACGTACAGCCATATCTTCAATTTACTTAGATTACATACCTGCTGAAGTAAAAGACAGAATTGAAACAATAATTGTTGATAACTGAAGGAATAATTCCATCATGGTATCGACTAGTCTTCGTTAATATATGCAACCAATTAGCAGTTGTTCTCCGTCGCTAAACACTCTTAAGTTTATTAGCGCACACTTTCACAGTGTGCATGTAGGCCTTCAAGCCAACGTATATTGATCGTGATTCAATCTCTCTCAAGTTATGATATATAGCTTCTTTGTTTTATATGTTTACATATCGTGAGACTGACGTGGACATTGTACCTCGTTCACCACACTAGGGTAAACTATCGGTGATATATACCACAGTTCTATATTATTATATACATATACATATATATTGTATATAA
>JAIPMN010014812.1:0-11156 GCA_020650975.1 Apostichopus californicus
GTGCCCGTTCACTAAACTGGAGTGTTAGCTCAGTGGTTAACGCCGGTGCCTTCCAATCATAAGGTCCCCGGTTCGAGTCACTCCAAGATAAATGTATGTCGTCCAGTTACAGAGTTGTTGACAATTGACAATTCATAATCATGGACGTTAAATATGAATGTAAGAGACTGACTACGGTCAGCTTGCGGCTTTGATCGCCAACGAGGCTTCTTCGCGAGTTCCTGCTTGCAGTAGGATTTAAAATACATACATACATAAACTGCAGTGAAATTGACCAAACTATGTTCACCAATAGAAATCATATGGCATGCCACTCACAGATTAATTGTAGCTTTAATTTTAGATGAACTTCACAGAAAAGAATAGGGTTATTAAACTCCATAAGACAATCGGATCAACAGACCACGTTTACATGAAGTTAAACCACCATGAACTTCTTGAATAAAGGTGTTTACAAGCAAGTGTCAAATAAACATACACACACCATAGGATATATTCCTTCTGCCTCCGGCAATGAATCAATCAGAAGAAAAACTCTCTCAGACCTGTTACTTGCCTTTAAATACCGTACATAACATATGTAGCACAAGAGTAGTTTGTAAGCTATGCCAGTTCATGTTGCAGATTCAAAGCAGTATAAATATAAACAGAGATCAGTGCTACATGGTTTGATGACTGGGAATCATGTGAATATAATACCACACCGGTGAAAGAAAGACAGAGGGACATTGTTTGTGAGCTGAATCTGCATTTTTACTAGTTCACCCGATGAGATCCATTTGAATATTTTGACATTTGGACCTCTGCTGACCACAAATGACCTTGACATCCAGCCAAAATAAAAGTTCTTTTACTCAGTATAAGCATGGAGGTAAAACAGTTTTACCTCCATGGTATGAGAAAGACATATGCCAAATATGAGATATGTGATGTAATTTATCTTGGATATCATGTTCACAAGGTTTGTGTTTATAATGTTTTACAGAGTGACCTTTGATGAACCCAAAGGACTTTGACCTCCACACAAAACAATAGGGTTCTTTTACTCATTATGGGTGAACCACATGCCAGATATAACAACTGCAGAAGTTTCCTACCTGGAGATATCGTGTTTACAAGGATTTCAAGTCTAGACCTCTGGTGACCTTTAATGAACTCTGACCTACACCAAATTGTGTAAAACTCTTTACACTACATGAGGCTATCCTACCATGCATGTATGAGCTACTTCGGATGTTCAGGTTCTGGAGATGCAACAGTTTTTAGATTTTCACATTTTGCCCTCTGCTGACCCGACATGACATTTGACCTCCACTTAAAACAATATGGTTCTTGTACTAAATATGAGGAAGCAGGATCCCAAATATGAGAACTGCAAGGTTACCTATCTTGAGATATCGAGTTTACAGACTAGGGCGTCATGTACATACACACGCCAGCTTGGCTGCATATATATGTTACTTGCCTGCCTATGGTGAGTAACCAAAACAGCTTTAAAGGTTTGTTGGAAAACGGTTGTCAATCAACAATTGTTAGCCTAGGCTAGCTGTGGAACAAATCAGTTATAGTATCAACGCCAGGAGCATTTAGTCATCCCAAGTCGCCCTCAACAATAGGAATGTTAAGGGAAAAATCAAGTTACAAACCTTTACTGATGTACGATCTGATCGCCTTTTTAGTATTCCTTTGGTTGGCTACAATCAGGAGCTTTATCACACATTGCTCGACATGCTGCGGTATTTCCGAGTCACTGGCGTTGCCAATTGTGATTTCATTCACCGTTCAGACAAACATGTCGTCAATAGTAGAGAGCTTGTGAAAGCTTCTTATCCGACACAGCATATACCTGTTCACGCTTTGTTGTGCAGTAATTAAACCGTCCCGACTAGAGCACATCCTTCCTTTCCAACTTCTATTAAATTGTTGCAACTGAAATGCACAAACAAAATCATCCGCCAGCAGTACTGTGGTACAACTAGACAATTTCTATTCTGTTTTTACTGTACAGTTAACAATGCCGTGTATTTCTATGAAATATGCATAGTATATTATGCTATATGGTGAATAGAAAAGAATGGAAAATGCTGACTTCCTCTTACGAGTGCATCGTGCGCCTAGTGTGCCATAAGTCCTGAATTCTACATATGTCGAATTAACAGTATTTTGAAGTTGAAGATCACTTGAGATCTATGTTTACATTGTGCCCGTTCACTAAACTGGAGTGTTAGCTCAGTGGTTAACGCCGGTGCCTTCCGATCGTAAGGTCCCCGGTTCGAGTCACTCCAAGATTAATGTATGTCGTCCAGTTACAGAGTTGTTGACAATTGACAATTCATAATCATGGACGTTAAATATGAATGTAAGAGACTGACTTCGGTCAGCTTGCCGCTTTGATAAGCCAACGAGGCTTCTTCGCGAGTTCCTGCCCTGCATGAGGATCTAAAATACATACATACATAAACTGCAGTGAAATTGACCAAACTATGTTCACCAATAGAAATCATATGGCATGGTAGAACTCACAATTACTTGTAGCTTTAATTTTAGATGAACTTCACAGAAAAGAATAGGGTTATTAAACTCCATAAGACCATCGGATCAACAGACCACGTATACATGAAGTTAAACCACCATGAACTTCTTGAATAAAGGTGTTACAAGCAAGTGTCAGATACACATACACACACCATAGGATAGATTCCTCCTGCCTCCAGCAAGAAATCAACCAGAGGAAAACTCTCTGACCTGTTACTTGCCTTTAAATACATTACTCATGTAGCACGAGAGTAATTTGTAAGCTATGCCAGTTCAAACTGCAGATTCAAAGCAGTATAAATATAAACAGGGATCAGTGGAACATGGTTTGATGACTGGGAATCATGTGAATATAATACCACACCGGTGAAAGAAAGACAGAGGGACATTGTTTGTGAGCTGAATCTGCATAATTTGTACTAGTTCACCCGATGAGATCCATTTGAATATTTTGACATTTGGACCTCTGCTGACCACAAATGACCTTGACATCCAGCCAAATAAAAGTTCTTTCACTCAGTATAAGCATGGAGGTAAAACAGTTTTACCTCCATGGTATGAGAAAGACACATGCCAAATATGAGATATGTGATGTAATTTATCTTGGATATCATGTTCACAAGGTTTGTGTTTATAATGTTTTACAGAGTGACCTTTGATGAACCCAAAGGACTTTGACCTCCACACAAAACAATAGGGTTTTTATACTCATTATGGGTGAACCACATGCCAGATATAACAATTGCAGAAGTTTCCTAACTGGAGATATCGTGTTTACAAGGATTTCAAGTCTAGACCCCTGGTGACCTTTAATGAACTCTGACCTACACCTAATTGTGTAAAACTCTTTACACTACATGAGGCTATCCTACCATGCATGTATGAGCTACTTCGGATGTTCAGGTTCTGGAGATGCAACAGTTTTTAGATTTTCACATTTTGCCCTCTGCTGACCCCACATGACCTTTGACCTCCACTTAAAACAATATGGTTCTTGTACTAAATATGAGGAAGCAGGATCCCAAATATGAGAACTGCAAGGTTACCTATCTTGAGATATCGGGTTTACAGACTAGGGCGTCATGTACATACACACGCCAGCTTGGCTGCATATATATGTTACTTGCCTGCCTATGGTGAGTAACCAAAAAAGCTTTAAAGGTTGTTGGAAAACTGTTGTCAATCAACAATTGGTAGCGTAGGCTAGCTGTGGAACAAATCAGTTATAGTATCAACGCCAGGAGCATTTAGTCATCCCAAGTCGCCCTCAACAATAGGAATGTTAAGGGAAAAAATCAAGTTACAAACCTTTACTGATGTACGATCTGATCGCCTTTTTAGTATTCCTTTGGTTGGCTACAATCACATTGCTCGACAGCAATGCCTAATCATGGAGCGGTATTTCCGAGTCACTGATGTTGCCAATTGTCATTTCATTCACCGTTCAGACAAAAATGTCGTCAATAGAAGTTGCTTATCCGACAAAGCATATGCCTGTTCCCGCTCTGTTGTGCAGTAATGTAACCGTCCCGACTAGATCACACTCCGGGCCCTCTAACTTAAATTGTTACAACTGAATTCCACACACCACATCCAATAGCAGTACTGTACAACTAGACAATTGTACAGTTAACAACGCCGTGTATTTCTATGAAATATGCATAGTATATTATACAAATAATGAATGGTTATGAGTGCAATAGTGCAATTATTTCATGAGTTGAAAGATGGAATGTTCCATTCAACGAGGCGCAGCCGAGTTGAATGGAACAAATTACATCTTTCAAAGAATGAAATATTTGCACTATTGCACGAATGGAAACCATTCATTATTTGTTTTATACAACACCTTCAAATTTGGATATAATTGGATGTAAAATGCACTCATGCAACAGATTGTTTTTACAGACAGGTTTCTCTGCTCTCTTACCATTGAAAAAAGTGCTATCAAAAAAGTAAAACCCATGGTTCTATTTCATAGAGTGCAATAGAGCGGATTTTGCATGCAATCGACGAGCAATTGACCAATCAAATGGCCGGAATATATTTAGGTGTTGTATAATATGCTATATGGTGAATTGAAAAGAATGGAAAATGCTGACTACCTCTTACGAGTGGATGGTGCGCCTAGTGTGCCATTAGTCCTGAATTCTACATATGTCGAATTAAATGGACATGTGTAAGTTTCTCGTGCTCTGATTGGATGAAATCGACGCCTAGTGTGCCATAACTCCTGAAACGACATATGTCAAATTAAATTATCGATATGTCGATTTCTTGTGCTCTCATTGGACGACCAGTGTCACATGAACTAAATTGACATATGTAAGTTTCTCGCGCTCTGACTTAAGTCAGACTAAAGTCCATGCCAAAGGGTGCCATATTAGTCCTGAAATCGACATATATCAAATTAAATTGACATATGTCGGTTTATTGTGCTACCATTGGACGACCAGGGTCACATATGTTGGTTTCTAGCGCTCTGATTGGAAGAAATCGACATATACAGGGGCGGATGCAGGATTTGTGACAGGGGGAGGGGGTCTGACTGGTCCAGCCGCGCCTGAACGTAAGACTATCTAAGCGGAGCGCCACCATCGGTTGGCGAGGAGCGTACCAGAAAATTGTTGGCTTTACAAACCCCCCAGATGGCCGGAAACGGCACTTCCCGAGTATTCTAAGTTGCATGTACCTAGCCTGAAAATATGGATCTCATGTCTGCAATTTCTCAATTGATGAGAAAAAACAATCTATGAAATATGGTAATACATATCAGATGAGTTGAGATGATACAAAAATCATGCCTTTAGCCCCCAACCCCCTCCCGTTCCGTCACCACTGTTTGATGCAGGGCCGGATCCAGGATTCTGGAAGGGTGAGGGGTTTGGCCTCGAGTGATCCTAGGGTCTAAGGGGAGTGGGTTTCCCTCTATCCAAAAAATTGAGACGTTCCTCGCCCATTGTTGATCGGAGAACAGTTTTATGCCTTCTCACCGCAGAAAACGATCTCTCTGCTTCACAGCTTGTCACCGGAAAGACACATGCGATCTGTAGAAGTACCACCAAATTAGGGAAAAGGTCTTTGTTACATGTGTGCAGTGCTAGCAACAGTGAATCTGGCGGATTCTGCATGTTCTTACATTTGGAGTGCCATACTTCCAATTCTGTGCGGAGGCTCTTGAACCGGGGCAAATCATCTTTGTACATGACTAGACCCTAGGTCTGAAAATTGAGATTTTTAGGCATTTTTGGCACGTGTAGCCTTTTTTCCTTTTTTTTTTTTTAGCCAAGAGCAGGGGGGGGGGTCTGGACCCCCTGGACCCCCCTGGATCCGCGCCTGATATATCAAATTAAATTGACATATATATGTACGCTTCTCGTGCTCTTATAGGACGATCATTGTCACATGTCATATTCTAGCGCTCTGATTGGAAGAAATCAACATATATGACAGATGTTGAATTAAATAGACACATGTCGGTATTTTTACTATGATTAAATTATATATGCATATTCATAGACCCCAGAATCCAAACAGTTAAAAGTAGAATAGCGAAACGGTACGTTCACAACATTCTTTTCATTGAGATTTGCTTTACAGAAATGCCAAACTTGGAAATCATGACCATGGAAGAACTAGCAAACAAAACCAGTGGTATTTTAATATGCACTTTAATTGGTTGTGTTAGTATCACTATCTTTGCAAGCCTAGGATAACCTATCCGGACAGCTTTGCTTTTTGTCAATGTCAATGACAACATAGTCTCATATAGCTATAGGCTTGTTTAGTCATTGACATATGTTGTTTATGTCCAATCAGAGCACTCGGGCTCAAAAAGTGCCATCTGTTTTGTCATATTTTGCGATTGAAGGTAGAGTGTCAAGATTGTTCATTTTTATTTCCTACAAATCGTCTCCGTTCTGGCGTAGTTTTGAGAAAACGCGCTCTAGAGATATTCACATTTTGACTTTAGTATAGCATAATTAAAAAAGGATCTATTGTACCGAAAGTTGTCAATATTTTAAATATAACAAATAGAACTTTGAGTTCTCATATTTGTTGCTGATCGAAAATTTCTTACAAAGTAGTAATTTTAGTGTAAACATATTCGTCGTTATGTCATGTCATTTTCAGTTAATTTTAGACATTCGTCAAACATTCGTCACTATGCTAGAACTAAATTTTAAAGTTTCGTCCTGTCACAGACTTGTATTCGTCACTTTTGTGTGTAGTAGCTAGGGTACACCGTGATGTTCACTGTCACACGGGGAGAGGAAGGGGAAGGGATATGATGAAATGTGAACACATGCAGTGGCAAAAATAAGAGTTCCAGTGGCGTAATCTGTTAAGTCGGAACTCTTATAAAGCACACAGACTACGGAAAATTGTGTGCAATACTTCATTTTCAAGTGTATAACGTGAAATGTCTCTGACAATAGTTTCTAAGTATCCTTCAAACGCTTTGGGAAGCTTTTCCACTATACTATCCCCTTAAACGGAATGTGAAATTTTTCTTACGCTTACAGGCACGTTCATAATATCCAACCCAACTTCGTGTGAATCCTCAGATTTAAAGAAGGAAACAACTGTGCCATTGTTCAAGTGTTTCCAAGTTGTAATATATAGTATGTTTTTCCTTCTTTATATTTCCTTCCAGTATACATATAAAAATAATTCTTACGCTCACAGGCACATTCATAATATCAAAGCCAACCTCGTGTGAATCCTCAGATTTAAAGAAGGAAACAACTGTGCCATTGTTCAAGTGTTTCCAAGTTGTAATATATAGTATGTTTTTCCTTCTTTATATTTGCTTCCAGTAAACATATAAAAAAAATTCTTACGCTCACAGGCACATTCATAATATCCAAGCCAACCTCGTGTGAATCCTCAGATTTAAAGAAGGAAACAACTGTGCCATTGTTCAAGTGTTTCCAAGTTGTACTATAGTATGTTGTTCCTTCTTTTTATTTCCTTCCAGTATACATATAAAATTTATAGAGAGGAGTCATATAATACTTCAACAAGAAGAATAACTCATATAAAAGTTGTTTTTTTAAGATGATAGGATACCAAACAGTCCAGAATAACTAATATAAAAGGGGAGAAAATGTCAAGATGATAGGATATCATAAAAAATACATCTACACATACAAAAGTTAATACATAAAACGATATAACAAACAGACTAAAACAAACATTCTAAGTGCTCAAATGGAATATATAAAGCAGCACGGTAATAAATGAGTTTATGTAAACTTACGTTCGGTATTTTGTGGGGATTCCTTAGATTTCTGCTCGATTTGTGCAGGAGACTTTTTAGTACAGTATACAAAGGGTGATTCTGATCACTGTAAATCTTATTAGCCATTCTTGTAAACTCAGGTCTTGCAGCAGCATTTACTTTCTCTAAAAGTATATTGTAATCTACATTAAATAAAGCTGATGTGTATTTGAAACTTCATTCTTATTTCTTTGCTTTTTTTGCAATATAAAATGGTACCAGACAGGCACTGCATAGATCACATGTGCCAGGTTGAATAATAGTATTGAAAACATTTTCGTTAGCATTTTGGTTAAAGAAAGACACAACGTAAGCCACACTAGATACTTTGTAATATACTTTTTTTTAATACCTTAATGCTTTGCAAGAAAAGGTCAAACTGTCGTCGCTGTATACTCCCAGTAGGCTACTCAGTTTCGAGGTTCTACCCACCTCAGATCCCTCAATAATAATACGTTGCGATCTTGATAGAATGAGACCTTCATGTTTTATGGTTTTATTTTCCAAAACAAATTCCTTTATTTTGGGGGTGACACAATTAGGCCTAAGTCTTGCGGTCACATGTTGGAACTATGTCATTCACAGAACAATGATAATTTCATTGGTCAATTTCAACATAGCTCTTAGGAATTGTGCATGATACAGCAGTATCATCGGCATATTTTGTAACAGAAATGTGTGAATTTGACCTAGCTTCATAAGTTTATAAAGTACATAATATAGCAGATAATGGACCCCCTAAGGCACACCAACCTTTATTTCCAATATTTCCGATAACCCTTTATCCAACCTAACTTGTCTGGACCATCCTTGAAGAAATTGTGTCAGCCAATGAATAAGCCATGTTTCTTTGATTAATCGTAAAAGATCCTTCATTTTGGCAAGACAGTATTAAACGCACTTAATTGAAAAGTCAAGAAAAAGACCCTTTGTTATAAGTTTTTCCTTACAATCTTAATGAGACACAATATCATGGATTAATCAAACGTTTGATATCTGCAATACATAGATTCTTCGAGTGGCTTGCAACTTCCGTTCTGGAACAACAAGTGCCTTCTCCTTTCTTATGTCAAGCAACCTTATGGGTTAACAATCCCAATGTATGGAAACCAGGGCTGAGGGTGTATCAGTTTGGTGATGTTCATTTGGTTTGTATGTCCATATTCTGACTTGGTTTATTTTTCCAAAAGGTCTGGTATAACTTCCCCTATGATCCTGAACTTCTTAGCCTGTGGAAGAACCATCCAAGGTTCTGTCAAATCTGGGAGTTGCTATACAAATGTTCTAGTAATTCGGTCTAACCCCACCCCCCCCCCCCCTTGTAGCAAAGTAACTACTTAAGTATAAACTATGCTAGTACCTTCCAAAGTTTCATGTAAAAGTATGTGACCTTCAACTATGTAACTAGGTATTACTAAGCCAGATAAAGGTAGTTTTAAGTTAGGCTAGAGTAATGCTCGTGATGAGCAAAGCCGCCAACAGCTAAGAGAAACCGTACTTCTTTAGGGAGATGTATACACTTTTAACGTTTCTTTACATATGAAATTGAAGACTGGAGGAAGTCTTAAGTGGAAATGAGCTGGCGTTTGCATGTTTTAATTTGTCATAATACTGGTATTTGTTTATTGAACTGTTTACATTCACGTTGAAAAGGAGACAGGAAACCAATATATGACATTATATCGCCCCCCCCCCCCCATCATCCCAAGTGGCACAATGACATTACACATTGGCCAAAAATAGCTACATGCCACGACTTTTAAAAACCAATTTACTCCCGTACCGCGCAAGATAATGGACTTAGATATTTTAGGGAAAAGTTCATCACAAGGATCTTGGAGATATACGTTCATTGTGATGGTTTGAGATTCCTTCCCTTCAATCCTTAGGTATGGTTAGGCTAACTCTAAGAATGGCTTAAAATACTTAACCTTGGTCTAGGTATTGTAGTCTTCGCGGTCACAATTAAAATTTGAGTGATTTATTCATCATTTTTATACGAGTTACACCCATTGTCATCAATGTCCGTCAGTGACTTACACCACCTGTTTCCTCATTTACACACAGCTCTAATTAAATGTACCGACACTGTTACACCGATTCAGTAGAGATAAATAGCGTTACTCCAGTCTACTGTCTATAGCTACTCGCGCAACAGATACAAGCATCGAATGTACTGCAATCATAACACTAGGCTACTATTCAGATATATTTTTGTTGACCCACTGGCCATTCTGTTTTCACGAGTTATGCTATCGTGTATGAAATGCTGCATTAAGCAATCAAAGGTGGAAATAATAAAAAATATTACCTTCCCATAATCCTGGGTGTTTTCAAATGGCAGTTAGTTGTATGGACCTTAGACAAATAGTGTTACTGAGTGGTTGTACTGATGACTAAAGTATTCGTCAGTATGTAAAAACGAGAGTGGGCCTTAGATGGACATTCGTCAGAAAAAAAACGAAAAAAATAGTTTTAAACTTCTTACCCGGCTCAACCGATTCTTCACCCTCTAAATAGGTAAGAACAATATTTAACTCAACTTCGCCAAAAGTGCACATTCGCCACTACGCGAAAACGGGGACGAAATGTATGCTAATATCAGGTCAATGTAGGAAAATAGCTTCACTAAATTGTGCCTTGACAACCCTCTCATGTCCGTCAAGGAGGAAAATTCGGCCGACAAAAATTGAACTACTAAAACAAGTAGGGAGATGATGTGGGGGATGTTAAAATTATCAGGCTCTCTTGACTTGGCCATGAATCTTCCAAATGGAACAAACTTCTAAAATGTTTGTAAGAGCTTTTCATCGGAAGCATCTCTCTATCTATCATACAGGCCATGGTTTAACACTGATTGCTTTCTTCTCCTTTTTGACTTGTAGTTTTCGGCCTATTTGGGCTGATCCAACGCCCATATAATCAAATCCAATTTGTTTTGGTACTTCTTCCCGTTCTCCCACTTTCGTTCGTGACCGTGGTGGGGGAGAGTTCAGACGGTGAATTTCCCCCACCATCCCCACGCAACCAGTTTACTAGCACAACCTGGATACTGGCATATCCTTCTTTCTCAAAAAGCCAGTCCACCCTCTCATGGTTAAATTAGTGATCTGTCACTGTGGGCAGACGGGGCAGTGGTATGCACAAGAATGGGGGTTGGGGGGGGGGAGTAGGTAGGGAATCACTTCTGTGTGAACACTACTCAAAAAAAAATGTAACATAAGATGACATAGACACAAAAGATGAAATCTGAACAATTATTTAAATTTTTTCAAGATTACTCATCTTAATTCAGTCCCACACACAAGAATACATATATATATATATATTAATATAT